>NW_025563976.1:60000-143630 GCF_020424385.1 Procambarus clarkii | reverse complement strand
GCCAGTAGCACAGGCACTCAGTATAGTGTGGAGGAAGAGCATGGACACGGGGGAGATACCAGATGCACTTAAAGCAGCAGACATTGACCCTCTACACAAGGGAGGGAGCAAAGCATTGGCAAAGAATTATAGACCAGTTGCATTAACGTCCCACAAAATAAAAGTATTTGAGAGAGTGATCAGGAGTCAGGTCACTAGATTCATGGAGACCAATGACCTCCACAACCCAGGCCAACATGGAGACCAATGACCTCCACAACCCAGGCCAACATGGAGACCAATGACCTCCACAACCCAGGCCAACATGGAGACCAATGACCTCCACAACCCAGGCCAACATGGAGACCAATGACCTCCACAATCCAGGCCAACATGGAGACCAATGACCTCCACAACCCAGGCCAACATGGAGACCAATGACCTCCACAATCCAGGCCAACATGGAGACCAATGACCTCCACAACCCAGGCCAACATGGAGACCAATGACCTCCACAATCCAGGCCAACATGGATTTAGAGCAGGAAGATCATGCCTCTCACAGCTACTTGACCACTATGACAAAATCACTGAGGCATTAGAGGAAAAACATAATGCAGATGTTGTGTACACAGATTTTGCAAAGGCATTCGACAAATGTGACCATGGAGTGATTACACACAAAATGAGGTGATTGAGAATAACTGGTAAAGTAGGACGCTGGATACTCAATTTCCTGTCGAACAGAACACAAAGAGTAATAGTCAATCAGATAAAATCTAGTCCAAGCGCAGTTAAAAGCTCTGTACCTCAAGGTACAGTCCTTGCACCGCTACTGTTCCTTATTCTCATATCAGATGTAGACAAAAATACACGTCACAGCTTCGTGTCATCCTTTGCAGATGACACAAAAATCAGCATGAAAATTACCTCTGCTGAAGACATTGATAAACTAACAAACAGATATTAACAAAGTTTTCGATTGGGCAGCAGAAAATAACATGATGTTTAACGGTGATAAATTCCAGGTACTAAGATACGGCAAAAATGAGGATCTGAAACATAATACAGGGTTTATACAGAGATGTTTATACAGAGAACACTGTATAAACATCAGAGGTGCAATAAAGAGCAGAGGTGCCATAGGCACAATCAGAGAACACTGTATGAACTTCAGAGGTCCAGTGAAGAGCAGAGGTGCCAAAGGCACAATCAGAGAACACTGTATAAACATCAGAGGTCCAGTGAAGAGCAGAGGTGCCAAAGGCACAATCAGAGAACACTGTATAAACATCAGAGGTCCAGTGAAGAGCAGAGGTGCCATAGGCACAATCAGAGAACACTGTATAAACATCAGAGGTCCGCGGTTGTTCAATATCCTCCCAGCGAGCATAAGAAATATTGCCGGATCAGCCGGGCTGTGGTGGGTATGTGGGCCTGCGGGCCGCTCCAAGCAACAGCCTGGTGGACCAAACTCTCACAAGTCATGCTTGGCCTCGGGCCGGGCTTGGGGAGTAGAAGAACTCCCAGAACCCCATCAAGCAGGTATCAACCAGGTGTGTCCACTCACAGGATGAGTGACGCTGCCCAATACTGTCACTATGGCGGTGTGTCCACTCACAGGATGAGTGGCGCTGCCCAATACTGTCACTATGGTGGTGTGTCCACACACAAGATGAGTGGCGCTGCCCAATACTGTCACTATGGCGGTGTGTCCACACACAGGATGAGTGGCGCTGCCCAATACTGTCACTATGGCGGTGTGTCCACTCACAGGATGAGTGGCGCTGCCCAATACTGTCACTATGGTGGTGTGTCCACACACAAGATGAGTGGCGCTGCCCAATACTGTCACTATGGCGGTGTGTCCACACACAGGATGAGTGGCGCTGCCCAATACTGTCACTATGGCGGTGTGTCCACTCACAGGATGAGTGGCGCTGCCCAATACTGTCACTATGGCGGTGTGTCCACTCACAGGATGAGTGGCGCTGCCCTATACTGTCACTATGGCGGTGTGTCCACTCACAGGATGAGTGCCGCTGCCCAATACTGTCACTATGGCGGTGTGTCCACTCACAGGATGAGTGGCGCTGCCCAATACTGTCACTATGGCGGTGTGTCCACTCACAGGATGAGTGGCGCTGCCCAATACTGTCACTATGGCGGTGTGTCCACTCACAGGATGAGTGGCGCTGCCCAATACTGTCACTATGGCGGTGTGTCCACTCACAGGATGAGTGGCGCTGCCCAATACTGTCACTATGGCGGTGTGTCCACTCACAGGATGAGTGACGCTGCCCAATACTGTCACTATGGCGGTGTGTCCACTCACAGGATGAGTGACGCTGCCCAATACTGTCACTATGGTGGTGTGTCCACTCACAGGATGAGTGACGCTGCCCAATACTGTCACTATGGTGGTGTGTCCACTCACAGGATGAGTGGCGCTGCCTAATACTGTCACTATGGCGGTGTGTCCACTCACAGGATGAGTGGCGCTGCCCAATACTGTCACTATGGCGGTGTGTCCACTCACAGGATGAGTGACGCTGCCCAATACTGTCACTATGGCGGTGTGTCCACTCACAGGATGAGTGGCGCTGCCCAATACTGTCACTATGGCGGTGTGTCCACTCACAGGATGAGTGGCGCTGCCCAATACTGTCACTATGGCGGTGTGTCCACTCATAGGGTGAGTGGCGCTGCCCAATACTGTCACTATGGCGGTGTGTCCACTCACAGGATGAGTGGCGCTGCCCAATACTGTCACTATGGCGGTGTGTCCACTCATAGGGTGAGTGGCGCTGCCCAATACTGTCACTATGGTGGTGTGTCCACTCACAGGATGAGAGGCGCTTCCCAATACTGTCACTATGGCGGTGTGTCCACTCACAGGATGAGTGACGCTGCCCAATACTGTCACTATGGCGGTGTGTCCACTCACAGGATGAGTGACGCTGCCCAATACTGTCACTATGGCGGTGTGTCCACTCACAGGATGAGTGGCGCTGCCCAATACTGTCACTATGGCGGTGTGTCCACTCACGGTAGCGGTGATAAAGTCACTTCCTGACATTTAGTCAAGTACTCCTTGTCCCTGACAGGGGCTGAGTACAGTACCCTGACAGTACTTATATATGTGGACAGTACACATACAACTAGACAGTACACACCCGTTAGACTGTAACAAACCTCATGACACTGGAAGACAGAAGGGGAGACATGATCACCACCTACAAAATTCTCATACTAATTGACAGAGCAGATAAAGACAAACTCTTCAACACTGGAGGGACACGAACAAGGGGACACAGGTGGAAACTGAGTACCCACATGAGCCACAGGGACGTTAGAAATCAACTTGTTTCAGTGTCAGAGTAGTTAACAGGTGGAATGCATTAGGCAGTGATGTGGCTGACTCCATACACAGTTTATAGTGTAGATATGATAGAGCCCAATAGGCTCAGGAATCTATACACCAGTTGATTGACAGTTGAGAGGCGGGACCAAAGAGCCAGAGCTCAACCCCCAGACCCCCAGAGCAAGCACAACTAGGTGAGTACCATATCTGAACAATATACTAGGATGAGAATACAATACTTGGATAATACACCCGGATGATAATACAATACTTGGACAATACACCCGGATGATAATACAATACTTGGATAATACACCCGGATGATAATACAATACTTGGATAATACACCCGGATGATAATACAATACTTGGATAATACACCCGGATGATAATACAATACTTGGATAATACACCCGGATGATAATACAATACTTGGATAATACACCCGGATGATAATACAATACTTGGACAATACACCCGGATGATAATACAATACTTGGATAATACACCCGGATGATAATACAATACTTGGACAATACACCCGGATGATAATACAATACTTGGACAATACACCCGGATGATCATACAATACTTGGATAATACACCCGGATGATAATACAATACTTGGATAATACACCCGGATGATAATACAATACTTGGATAATACACTCGGAAGATAATACAATACTTGGACAATACACCCGGATGATAATACAATACTTGGACAATACACCCGGATGATAATACAATAATTGGACAATACACCCGGATGATAATACAATACTTGGACAATACACCCGGATGATAATACAATACTTGGACAATACACCCGGATGATAATACAATACTTGGACAATATACCCGGATGATAATACAATAATTGGACAATACACCCGGATGATAATACAATACTTGGACAATACACCCGGATGATAATACAATACCCGGACAATATACAGCCGTATACCCTAAGAGGACAATAGACACTAGAATGATTATATATAAACATTCTGGACTATCATCCAGGTCTATGTATCCACCCGGATGATAATAGCATGTCTAGACACTGCTAGAAATGGGAATATACTGAAGCCTAACAATGATTTTTTTCTGGGTTAGGATGAATACAGTAGTCTAAAATGATTTATTTCTGGGTTAGGTTGAATACAGTAGTCTAAAATGATTTATTTCTGAGATAGGATGAATACGTTAGTCTAAAATGATTTATTTCTGAGTTAAGCTGAATACAGTAGTCTAAAATGATTTATTTCTGGGTTAGGATGAATACAGTAGTCTAAAATGATTTATTTTGTGGGTTAGGATGAATACAGTAGTCTAAAATGATTTATTTTGTGGGTTAGGATGAATACAGTAGTCTAAAATGATTTATTTTGTGGGTTAGGATGAATACAGTAGTCTAAAATGATTTATTTTGTGGGTTAGGATGAATACAGTAGTCTAAAATGATTTATTTCTGAGTTAAGCTGAATACAGTAGTCTAAAATGATTTATTTTGTGGGTTAGGATGAATAGAGTAGTCAAAAATGATTTATTTCTGGGTTAGGATGAACACAGTAGTCTAAAATGATTTATTTTGTGGGTTAGGATGAACACAGTAGTCTAAAATGATTAATTTCTGGGTTAGGCTGAATACAGTAGTCTAAAATGATTTATTTCTGAGTTAAGCTGAATACAGTAGTCTAAAATGATTTATTTCTGAGTTATACTAAATACATTCGCCAGATTCACGAAAGCAGTTACGCGAGCACTTACGAACGTGTACATCTTTCCTCAACCTTTGACGGCTTTGGTTACATTTATTAAACAGTTTACAAGCATGAAAACTTGCCAATCAACTGTTGTTATTGTTATAAACAGCCTCCTGGTGCTTCGGAGCTCATTAACTGTTTAATAAGTGTAAACAAAGCCGCCAAAGATTGAGAAAAAGATGTACAGGTTCGTAAGTGCTTTCGTGAATCTGGCCCAAGGTTCAGTTTCAACGTTCAGTCATTAAAACCGGGAAAATAAAGCATTTCAACTTTATTCCCGAATGGGGAGCCAAATAGACCAACTTGGAAACCCATTTAAACCTCTATACAACCGGAAAAATATTCCCAAAGGGGTCCACCATCCATATATGTGTCAGAGATGAGAGGCCATTTACACCGTAGCACAGATGTTCATTTACAAGTTGATTTACACTTTATGTAAATGCGGTGAATGAAATTAAGCCACATATCTTCCCCATCACAAGATAACCTGACCTAATGGGCTCAATGGGCAAAGCACCATTACCTTAATGGGTACGGCACGTACAAGCCAGTTACTGTACTCCAAGTACTCCATTATGTATCCCACCAGAGGTTACAGCCACACACATGTGTATCCCACCAGAGGTTACAGCCACACACATGTGTATCCCACCAGAGGTTACAGCCACACACATGTGTATCCCACCAGAGGTTACAGCTACACACACATGTGTATCCCACCAGAGGTTACAGCTACACACACATGTGTACCCCACCAGAGGTTACAGCTACACACACATGTGTACCCCACCAGAGGTTACAGCTACACACACATGTGTATCCCACCAGAGGTTACAGCTACACACACATGTGTACCCCACCAGAGGCTACAGCTACACACACATGTGTATCCCACCAGAGGTTACAGCCACACACATGTGTATCCCACCAGAGGTTACAGCTACACACACATGTGTATCCCATCAGAGGTTACAGCTACACACACATGTGTATCCCACCAGAGGTTACAGCTACACACACATGTGTATCCCACCAGAGGTTACAGCTACACACACATGTGTACCCCACCAGAGGCTACAGCTACACACACATGTGTATCCCACCAGAGGTTACAGCCACACACACATGTGTATCCCATCAGAGGTTACAGCTACACACACATGTGTATCCCACCAGAGGTTACAGCCACACACACATGTGTATCCCACCAGAGGTTACAGCTGCACACACATGTGTACCCCACCAGAGGTTACAGCTGCACACACATGTGTACCCCACCAGAGGTTACAGCTGCACACACATGTGTACCCCACCAGAGGTTACAGCTGCACACACATGTGTACCCCACCAGAGGTTACAGCTGCACACACATGTGTACCCCACCAGAGGTTACAGCTGCACACACATGTGTACCCCACCAGAGGTTACAGCTGCACACACATGTGTACCCCACCAGAGGTTACAGCTGCACACACATGTGTACCCCACCAGAGGTTACAGCTACACACACATGTGTACCCCACCAGAGGTTACAGCTACACACACATGTGTATCCCACCAGAGGTTACAGCCACACACACATGTGTATCCCACCAGAGGTTACAGCCACACACACATGTGTATCCCATCAGAGGTTACAGCCACACACACATGTGTATCCCACCAGAGGTTACAGCTACACACACATGTGTATCCCACCAGAGGTTACAGCCACACACACATGTGTATCCCACCAGAGGTTACAGCTACACACACATGTGTATCCCATCAGAGGTTACAGCTACACACACATGTGTATCCCACCAGAGGCTACAGCTACACACACATGTGTACCCCACCAGAGGCTACAGCTACACACACATGTGTATCCCACCAGAGGTTACAGCCACACACACATGTGTATCCCACCAGAGGTTACAGCTGCACACACATGTGTACCCCACCAGAGGTTACAGCTGCACACACATGTGTACCCCACCAGAGGTTACAGCTGCACACACATGTGTACCCCACCAGAGGTTACAGCTGCACACACATGTGTACCCCACCAGAGGTTACAGCTGCACACACATGTGTACCCCACCAGAGGTTACAGCTGCACACACATGTGTACCCCACCAGAGGTTACAGCTGCACACACATGTGTACCCCACCAGAGGTTACAGCTGCACACACATGTGTACCCCACCAGAGGTTACAGCTACACACACATGTGTACCCCACCAGAGGTTACAGCTACACACACATGTGTATCCCACCAGAGGTTACAGCTACACACACATGTGTATCCCACCAGAGGTTACAGCCACACACACATGTGTATCCCATCAGAGGTTACAGCCACACACACATGTGTATCCCACCAGAGGTTACAGCTACACACACATGTGTATCCCACCAGAGGTTACAGCCACACACACATGTGTATCCCACCAGAGGTTACAGCTACACACACATGTGTATCCCATCAGAGGTTACAGCCACACACTCATGTGTATGAGGCTGTCTTAACTGTACCGCAATGGTCCTTCAGCTGAACGAGTTATGTCACTGATGGAGTAGCTACAAAGTTTAACAACGTACATAAACGATATATTAACATGTACATAACCGACATATTACCAAGTACATAACCGACATATTATCATGTAAAATATCTGTATATATTACCGTATATCACAAATATATTTATACCATACGCAGCTGATGTCACGTTATCGTGGCTGACGACATGATAACCCAAACCACAGACGTCAGGAGACGTCAGGAGGCGTCAGGAGACGTCAGGAGGCGTCAAGAGACGTCAGGAGGCGTCAGGAGATGACAGGAGACGTCAGGAGACGTCAGGAGGCGTCAGGAGACGACAGGAGAAGTCAGGAGACGTCAGGAGACGTCAGAAGAACGTCAGGAGACGACAGGAGAAGTCAGGAGACGTCAGGAGGCGTCAGGAGACGACAGGAGAAGTCAGGAGACGTCAGGAGGCGTCAAGAGACGTCAGGAGGCGTCAGGAGATGACAGGAGACGTCAGGAGACGTCAGGAGGCGTCAGGAGACGACAGGAGAAGTCAGGAGGCGTCAGAAGACGTCAGAAGAACGTCAGGAGACGACAGAAGACGTCAGGAGGCGTCAGGAGACGACAGGAGACGTCAGGAGACGACAAGAGACGTCAGAAAACGTCAGAAGACGTCAGGAGACGTCTGGAGACGTCAGGAGGCGTCAGAAGACGTCAGGAGACGACGACGTTCCCGACCATTGTCGAGTAGATTGATGTACTAGATACAAAGACCACTATTAAGTCGACTATCGACTTGATACAATGTGTCCCTGGACAATACTTGGATAGATACCTGGACAATACTTGGATAGATACCTGGACAATACTTGGATAGATACCTGGACAATACTTGGATAGATACCTGGACATTACTTGGATAGATACCTGGACAATACTTGGATAGATACCTGGACATTACTTGGATAGATACCTGGACAATACTTGGATAGATACCTGGACAATACTTGGATAGATACCTGGACAATACTTGGATAGATACCTGGACAATACTTGGATAGAGACCTGGACATTACTTGGATAGATACCTGGACAATACTTGGATAGATACCTGGACAATACTTGGATAGATACCTGGACAATACTTGGATAGATACCTGGACAATACTTGGATAGATACCTGGACAATACTTGGATAGATACCTGGACAATACTTGGATAGATACCTGGACAATACTTGGATAGATACCTGGACAATACTTGGATAGATACCTGGACAATACTTGGATTGATACCTGGACAATACTTGGATAGATACCTGGACAATACTTGGATAGATACCTGGACAATACTTGGATAGATACCTGGACAAAACTTGGATAGATACCTGGACAATACTTGGATAGATATCTGGACAATACTTGGATAGATACCTGGACAATACTTGGATTGATACCTGGACAATACTTGGATAGAAACCTGGACAATACTTGGATAGATACCTGGACAATACTTGGATTGATACCTGGACAATACTTGGATTGATACCTGGACAATACTTGGATAGATACCTGGACAAAACTTGGATAGATACCTGGACAATACTTGGATAGATACCTGGACAATACTTGGATTGATACCTGGACAATACTTGGAAAGATACCTGGACAATACTTGGATAGATACCTGGACAATACTTGGATAGATACCTGGACAATACTTGGATAGATACCTGGACAATACTTGGATTGATACCTGGACAATACTTGGATAGATACCTGGACAATACTTGGATTGATACCTGGACAATACTTGGATTGATACCTGGACAATACTTGGATTGATACCTGGACAATACTTGGATAGATACCTGGACAATACTTGGATAGATACCTGGACAATACTTGGATAGATACCTGGACAATACTTGGATAGATACCTTGACAATCCTGGAAAATCCTGGACAATACTTGGATAGATACCTTGACAATCCTGGAAAATCCTGGACAATACTTGGATAGATACCTGGACAATACTTGGATAGATACCTGGACAATACTTGGATAGATACCTGGACAATACTTGGATAGATACCTGGACAATACTTGGATAGATACCTGGACAATACTTGGATAGATACCTGGACAATACTTGGATAGATACCTGGACAATACGTGGATAGATACCTGGACAATACTTGGATAGATACCTAGACAATACTTGGATAGATACCTGGACAATACTTGGATTGATACCTAGACAATACTTGGATAGATACCTGGACAATACTTGGATAGATACCTGGACAATACTTGGATAGATACCTGGACAATACTTGGATAGATACCTGGACCATACTTGGATAGATACCTGGACAATACTTGGATAGATACCTGGACAATACTTGGATAGATACCTGGACAATACTTGGAAAGATACCTGGACAATACTTGGATAGATACCTGGACAATACTTGGATAGATATCTGGACAATACTTGGATAGATATCTGGACAATACTTGGATTGATACCTGGACAATACTTGGATAGATACCTGGACAATACTTGGATAGATACCTGGACAATACTTGGATAGATACCTGGACAATACTTGGATAGATACCTGGACAATACTTGGATTGATACCTAGACAATACTTGGATAGATACCTGGACAATACTTGGATAGATACCTGGACAATACTTGGATAGATACCTGGACAATACTTGGATAGAGACCTGGACAAAACTTGGATAGATACCTGGACAATACTTGGATAGATACCTTGACAATCCTGGAAAATCCTGGACAATACTTGGATAGATACCTTGACAATCCTGGAAAATCCTGGACAATACTTGGATAGATACCTGGACAATACTTGGATAGATTCCTGGACAATACTTGGATAGATACCTGGACAATACTTGGATAGATACCTGGACAATACTTGGATGGATACCTGGACAATACTTGGATAGATACCTGGACAATACTTGGATAGATACCTGGACAATACGTGGATAGATACTTGGACAATACTTGGATAGATACCTGGACAATACTTGGATAGATACCTGGACAATACGTGGATAGATACCTGGACAATACTTGGATAGATACCTGGACAAAACTTGGATAGATACCTGGACAATACTTGGATAGATACCTGGACAATACTTGGATAGATACCTAGACAATACTTGGATAGATACCTGGACAATACTTGGATTGATACCTAGACAATACTTGGATAGATACCTGGACAATACTTGGATAGATACCTGGACAATACTTGGATTGATACCTAGACAATACTTGGATAGATACCTGGACAATACTTGGATAGATACCTGGACAATACTTGGATAGATACCTGGACAATACTTGGATAGATACCTGGACAATACTTGGATAGATACCTGGACAATACTTGGATTGATACCTGGACAATACTTGGATAGATACCTGGACAATACTTGGATAGATACCTGGACAATACTTGGATAGATACCTGGACAATACTTGGATAGATACCTGGACAATACTTGGATAGATACCTGGACAATACTTGGATAGATACCTGGACAAAACTTGGATAGATACCTTGACAATCCTGGAAAATCCTGGACAATACTTGGATAGATACCTTGACAATCCTGGAAAATCCTGGACAATACTTGGATAGATACCTTGACAATCCTGGAAAATCCTGGACAATACTTGGATAGATACCTTGACAATCCTGGACAATATACCTAAACAATCCTGGACAATACCTGGACAATATACCTAAACAATCCTGGACAATACCTGGACAATATACCTAAACAATCCTGGACAATATACCTAAACAATCCTGGACAATACCTGGACAATATACCTAAACAATCCTGGACAATACCTGGACAATATACCTAAACAATCCTGGACAATACCTGGACAATATACCTAAACAATCCTGGACAATATACCTAAACAATCCTGGACAATACCTGGACAATATAAGGTCCAGACCGGACAGAAGCGCCGTCGTCTCCTCTAGTCTAAGGGTCATCACATTCACACACAAAAACCAATTCAAACATCCTATTTACCTTCTGTCTCCGCCTAGAGGATAAAAAGTAATGGCCATCCTGCGCTGGAGGATGATATCCTGAAGGCGCTGGAGTCTGCTAGGATGATATCCTGGTGTGAGTATGCTAGGATGACGATGGAGCCATTAATGGTGTAACCATAAGGGTGTGTTGGCGCTCTCTCTCTCGCTCCGCTATTCTCACGTCCTCACTCGACTCCCCAGTGGATAGTCGCGGGATATAGCGGCTTCTATATGCGCTATAGCGTCGTTAGCCGTTGTCATGTCTGTGGATAGACATGATTTGAATATATCTTTTAACAGCGAGCCATTTTCCCTAGCTCCACCAACTCACGGGTTATACGGTTGGACACAGAGGGGTACACTTAGATCATCAATTTATCCACCTTCGTAGCGACGGTGACACAATAGCACAGTACTGTGAACTCTGGAGAGACACTGGTAGCACAGGAAGCGGGTATAATACTGTGCAAAGGGGATGTGGGGGAGAGATAACTGTGTAGTAGTGGCCGGCCGCGCGTCAGGAGCTCCCCCGCGACACACCCGAGCACGACCACAGCCGCGCTCACACTGAGGGCGGTGGAGCGGACCTACACTGACCGACCCGCTCATCCACCGACATCAACATCCACCTACATCCACATACACCAGAATACAATACCGTTTACCGTTGAAATGTAATGCGATTACATCTCCTGATTACATTTCCCAATTAAAAATAGGTCTGGAAAGCCTGTCTCGAAGATAAAATGCTTCAGTCTACGCCGTTTTTCCCCACGCAATGGAAGATGGCCGTTGACGTTGGGTTGAGTTATGTATATATTTTTGGACCTCCTGGCTACAGCAGACCTTGGGCGATGTTGATTTTTAGCCGGGAAGAAAGGGACGAGGGGGTGAGGCAAGGGGCCGCCCCTAACTCGACCCTGATGGCGACGGGAGTGAATGTACAGGATCAATACTGCAGGTTCAAGGGAAAGGCTTTTCACGTAGCGCTGGGACACCTCTCTCTCTCTCTCTCTCTCTCTCCTGTAATCCTACGGTTACAGGAGCCTGTAACGCCATGGTATATGCCGTATTTTATGGTTTTTTGGTTGTCTGGGGGTTGGAATGGTTGGAATTTTTTCCAGGTTCAAAGGAAAGGCTTTTCACGTAGCGTGCGACCTTGTGGGACCTCTCTCTCCTGTAATCCTACGGTTACAGGAGCCTGTAACGCCATGCTATCTGCCGTATTTCATGGTTTTTTGGTTGTCTGGTGGTTGGGTTAGCTGGTATTTCTTCCAGGTTCAGAGGAAAGGCTTTTCACGTACCGTGGGACCTTACAGGACCTCTCTCCTGTAATCTTACGGTTACAGGACCCTGTAACGCCATGCTATCTGCCTTGTTTCATGGTTTTTTGGTTGTCTGGTGGTTGGGTTGGCTGGTATATCTTCCAGGTTCAGAGGAAAGGCTTTTCACGTACCGTGGGACCTTACAGGACCTCTCTCCTGTAATCCTACGGGTACAGGACCCTGTAACGCCATGCTATCTGCCGTATTTCATGGTTTTTTGGTTGTCTGGTGGTTGGGATAGCTGGTATTTCTTCCAAATAAAAACCGCTTTCTTCCCGTGTAGTGGAAATGTTTCAATATATTAAGTTTCTTACCAAAAACCCAAGCCTATTACGACGGAAATCTCGTCTCACACAATAATATAGAAATTTATTTTGGCTACTTAGGAATCTTTATTGGATTTATTTTCAGCCATTGCCGGAGGACATCTCCTATATATATCAACAAGGAGACGATTGGGCAATAGTGCTGAAATGGAGTAAGTCTACTAATCTTGGTCTAATCAACCAGGCTGTGAATCATACGTCAGGCTGCGAGCAGCCGCGTCCAAGGGCCTGGTTGACCAGTCGAGCCACCAGGAGGCCTGGTCGACGACCGGGTCGTGGGGACGCTAAGCCCCGGAAACACCTCGAGGTAACTGTCTCACGGGATTGGCTATTCCTTCAGGAGACAGGCGATGAGTCACAAAAACGTGGCTGAAGTATGTTGACCAGACCACACACTAGAAGGTGAAGGGACGACGACGACGTTTCGGTCCGTCCTGGACCATTCTTAAGTTGATTGTGAAAAGTCCAGGACGGACCGAAACGTCGTCGTCCCTTCACCTTTCACCACACACTAGAAAGTGAAGGGACGACGACATTTCGGTCCGTCCTGGACCATTCTCAAGTCGATTGGGACTGGTTCAGGACGGACCGAAACGTCGTCGTCGTCCCTTCACCACACACTAGAAGGTGAAGGGACGACGACGACGTTTCGATCCGTCCTGGACCATTCTCAAGTCGATTGTGACTAGATTCGTGATAGCAGTCACAATCGACTTGAGAATGGTCCAGGACGGACCGAAACGTCGTCGTCGCTTCACTTTCTAGTGTGTGGTGAAGGGACGACGACGTTTCGGTCCGCCCTGAACCAGTCCCAATCGACTTGAGAATGGTCCAGGACGGACCGAAACGTCGTCGTCGCTTCACCTTCTAGTGTGTGGTCTGGTCAACGTGGAAGAGACCGCCATAATCAATGTACTGGAGCAAGGTCTTGCTGTTGCCGTAAGCGGCAGGATGTGATGTGACGCCCTTCCGCTGTCTCAGTCGCTTCCACCACTCATTCCTCACCCTCCTGAGTGCGATATAAACTGTTTTTTCCTGCTAATTTGCGACGTATGATGATGTGATTAGGCGACTGATGCTTCACATATATAATAGGAAGGGCGTAGTGCCTCTGGCTGTAAGGAGGGGGACCCTTAGCCTCGGAGAAGAGCACACACGACGCATTAGAGGGGATTTTTAAGTCCTAATACTCACTTTCTGTTGTGCTTTCTTAGATATTTAAAGGTTACAAGATGTTCATTGGGTGATGCAGTGAGTGGTTAAAGGTTATGGGTGTCTTGAAGCTCCTCCGCTTCCGGACAGGAACGGAGGATGCAGCGGGCGTTTCCCCTCTGGATCGCCACACTGAGGCGCTGGAACAACAAACTGGCAGCTCTTGGGTCTCTGGTGACGTCAATGAGCTTGGAGCCCAATTCCTTGAGAAATCCCAAGGCACTCTTGCCCCAGGGGCTATGGAAACAAAGGTGTTTTGACCTTCCAGTCGCCTGTATTTGACTGATTTTGCTGATTTACGTGTGGTTGGCCGCCCCACCTGCTTGATCAGCTCCGAGGTGTACATAGGTGTCAGCCAGGGTGGATACACATGTGTAGTCCCACACCTGCTGTCTGCCCCTCTTCCAGGGGTATATGGTGATGCCATCAGGGCGAAGTGCGGGGTAATACGGGTTTTAGATGCGGGGTTCTCTCTCTGCTGGGCACTGAGCTGAGGCGGAGGGCCACTGCCACACGAAGGGATTCTGGATCTAGAATCTGGGGATTCTAGGATTCTGGGGAGCCGGTCGGCCAAACGGACAGCACGCTGGACTTGTGATCCTGTGGGCCTAGGTTCGATCCCAGGCGCCGGGGAGAAACAATGGGCAGAGTTTCTTTCACCCTATGCCCCTGTTACCTAGCAGTAAAATAGGTACCTGGGTGTTAGTCAGCTGTCACGGGCTGCTTCCTGGGGGTGGAGGCCTGGTCGGGGACCGGGCCGCGGGGATACTAAAGCCCCGAAATCATCTCAAGATAACCTCAAGAAGATGTTCATTAATGTTCAGTTAGTTCTGACTGACCCATGTAAGTGGGTAGACAGACTACTCTTGGGGTTATCTTGGGGTTATCTTCAGAGATTATCTTTTGGTTATCTTTTTGTTATCTTTTGGTTATCTTTTTGTTATCTTGAGGTTATCTTTTGGTTATCTTTTTGTTATCTTGCGAGGTTATCTTGAGAGGTTATCTTGAGGTTACCTTTTGGTTATCTTGAGAGGTTATCTTGGGGTTATCTTGAGATGATTTCGGGGCTCAGCGTCCCCGCGGCCCGGTCCTCGACCAGGCCTTTTTGTTACACATCCCCAGGAAGCAGCAGCAGCAGCCCGTGGCAGCTATCTAACTCCCAGGTACCCCTATTAACTGCTAGGTGAACAGGCGCATCAGGCTGAAAGTAACCCTGCCCCCCCCCCCACCCACATGTGTTTCCGCCTCCACCGGGGATAGAACCCGGAAACATAGCACACACTGGTGGCTCAGATACTACACCTCCACCAGCCCAGTCGTGTGATCCACCAGACTGTTGGGTCTGGCCTGCGGCACTAAACCAGCTGCTGTTGCTCCTCCTGATAACCTGATATCAGTGATATCATCTTTACGACCCGTAAGAGATACAAGTGTTCCCCCCCCCCTCCCCCCCAAGAGTCAATACGATAACAGGTCCACGTGTCCTTAGAGCATGGCGTGTGAGATATCAGACTGTTGGTGCTGGCATCATGCATTCTTGCCTGCTGGTGGTGTTATGCCGTCCCTGGTGGCATGGTACCGTCCCTGGTGGCATGGTACCGTCCCTGGTGGCATGGTACCGTCCCTGGTGGCATGGTACCGTCCCTGGTGGCATGGTACCATCCCTGGTGGCATGGTACCGTCCCTGGTACCATCCCTGGTGGCATGGTACCGTCCCTGGTGGCATGGTACCGTCCCTGGTACCATCCCTGGTGGCATGGTACCGTCCCTGGTGGCATGGTACCGTCCCTGGTACCATCCCTGGTGGCATGGTACCGTCCCTGGTGGCATGGTACCGTCCCTGGTGGCATGGTACCGTCCCTGGTGGCATGGTACCGTCCCTGGTGGCATGGTACCGTCCCTGGTGGCATGGTACCGTCCCTGGTGGCATGGTACCGTCCCTGGTGGCATGGTACCGTCCCTGGTGGCATGGTACCATCCCTGGTGGCATGGTACCGTCCCTGGTACCGTCCCTGGTACCATCCCTGGTGGCATGGTACCGTCCCTGGTGGCATGGTACCGTCCCTGGTACCATCCCTGGTGGCATGGTACCGTCCCTGGTGGCATGGTACCGTCCCTGGTGGCATGGTACCGTCCCTGGTGGCATGGTACCGTCCCTGGTGGCATGGTACCGTCCCTGGTGGCATGGTACCGTCCCTGGTGGCATGGTACCGTCCCTGGTGGCATGGTACCATCCCTGGTGGCATGGTACCGCCCCTGGTACCATCCCTGGTGGCATGGTACCGTCCCTGGTACCATCCCTGGTGGCATGGTACCGTCCCTGGTACCATCCCTGGTGGCATGGTACCGTCCCTGGTGGCATGGTACCATCCCTGGTGGCATGGTACCGTCCCTGGTGGCATGGTACCATCCCTGGTGGCATGGTACCGTCCCTGGTGGCATGGTACCATCCCTGGTGGCATGGTACCGTCCCTGGTACCATGGTACCGTCCCTGGTACCATCCCTGGTGGCATGGTACCGTCCCTGGTGGCATAGTACCGTCCCTGGTGGCATGGTACCGTCCCAGGTACCATCCCTGGTGGCATGGTACCGTCCCTGGTACCATCCCTGGTGGCATGGTACCGTCCCTGGTGGCATGGTACCGTCCCTGGTACCATCCCTGGTGGCATGGTACCGTCCCTGGTACCATCCCTGGTGGCATGGTACCGACCCTAGTAACCATGGTACCATCAGGGGTACCATGGTACCATCCCTGGTGGCATGGTACCGTCCCTGGTACCATGGTACCATCCCTGGTGGCATGGTACCGTCCCTGGTAGCATGGTACCGACTCTAGTACCATGGTGCCATCAGGGGTACCATGGTACTATCAGGGATACCATGGTGCCATCAGGGGTAGCATGGTACCATCAGGGGTACCATGGTACCATCCCTGGTACCATGGTACCATCCCTGGTGGCATGGTACCGTCCCTGGTAGCATGGTACCGACTCTAGTACCATGGTACCATCAGGGGTACCATGGTGCCATCAGTGGTACCATGGTACCATCAGGGGTAGCATGGTACCATCAGGGGTACCATGGTACCATCCCTGGTACCATGGTACCATCAGGGGTACCATGGTACCATCAGGGGTACCATGGTACCATCAGGGGTACCATGGTATCATCAGGGGTACCATGGTACCATCAGGGGTACCATGGTACCATCAGGGGTACCATGGTACCATCAGGGGTACCATGGTACCATCAGGGGTAGCATGGTACCATCAGGGGTACCATGGTACCATCAGGGGTAGCATGGTACCATCAGGGGTACCATGGTACCATCAGGGGTAGCATGGTACCATCAGGGGTACCATGGTACCATCAGGGGTAGCATGGTACCATCAGGGGTACCATGGTACCATCCCTGGTAGCATGGTACCATCTCTGGTGACATGGTACCGTCCCTGGTAGCATGGTACCGTCCCTGGTACCATGGTACCATCCCTGGTGGCATGGTACCGTCCCTGGTACCATGGTACCGTCCCTGGTACCATGGTACCGTCCCTGGTGGCATGGTACCATCCCTAGTACCATGGTACCATCAGGGGTACCATGGTACCATCAGGGGTACCATGGTACCATCAGGGGTACCATGCTACCATCAGGGGTACCATGGTATCATCAGGGGTACCATGGTACCATCAGGGGTACCATGCTACCATCAGGGGTACCATGGGACCATCAGGGGTACCATGGTACCATCAGGGGTACCATGGTACCATCAGGGGTACCATGCTACCATCAGGGGAACCATGGTATCATCAGGGGTACCATGGTACCATCAGGGGTACCATGGTACCATCAGGGGTACCATGCTACCATCAGGGGTACCATGGTACCATGAGGGGTACCATGGTGCCATCAGGGGTACCATGCTACCATGAGGGGTACCATGGTACCATCAGGGGTACCATGGTACCATCAGGGGTACCATGGTACCATCAGGGGTACCATGGTACCATCAGGGGTACCATGGTACCATGAGGGGTACCATGGTACCATCAGGGGTACCATGGTACCATGAGGGGTACCATGGTACCATCAGGGGTACCATGGTACTATCCCTGGTACCATGGTACTATCCCTGGTACCAAGGTACCATGAGGGGTACCATGCTACCATCAGGGGTACCATGGTATCATCAGGGGTACCATGGTACCATCAGGGGTACCATGGTACCATCAGGGGTACCATGGTACCATCAGGGGTACCATGGTACCATCAGGGGTACCAACACCAGCTGCCCAGCACCACCTCGGGGCATAACCACATACCGTTGGCTGCCATTTCCTGTCTGGCTGGGTACGCCTGACCTCTCCTGCGTCCTGGAGTGCGTCCTTGCGTCACGAGGGAGTTAATGATTCTTCCTCCTCCCTGGAAGACGCATGACGCAAGGTAACCCCCCCTCCCCCGTGACGCAAGATAGGTGACCCTCCGAATGACGCAAATTGTAAGTTGCCTCCTTTGGAAGACGCATGACGCAAGGTATTCCCCCATCGTTGGTAGAGACGCGTGACGCAAGATAGGTACATCCCCTCCGAATGACGCAAATTGTAAGTTTTCTCCTCTGGAAGATGCATGACGCACGGTACCCCACCCCTCCATCGTTGGTACAGACGCGTGACGCAAGATTGGTACCTCTCTTCGAATGACGCAAATTGTATGTTATCTCCTCTGGAAGACGCATGACGCAAGGTACCACTATCGTTGGTAGAGATGCGTGACGCAAGATAGGTAACTCCCCCCCTAATGACGCAAATTGTTAGTTGTCTCCTCTAGAAGACGCATGACGCAAGGTAGGTGCCACGAGAAGACTGCGTGACGCAGCAGGGAGTCCAGAGCCACCTGGCCTAACCAATCCGGCCTAACTAAACACGGCCTAACCAACGTGGTCTAACCAATCTGGCCTAACCAACACGGCCTTACTAAACACGGCCTAACCAACATGGCCTAACCAATCTGGTCTAACCAACGCGGCCTTACTAAACACGGCCTAACCAACGTGGTCTAACCAATCTGGCCTAACCAACACGGCCTTACTAAACACGGCCTAACCAACGTGGTCTAAACAATCTGGCCTAACCAACACAACCTTACTAAACACGGCCTAACCAACATGGCCTAACCAATCTGGCCTAACCAACACGGCCTTACTAAACACGGCCTAACCAACGTGGTCTAACCAACCTGGCCTAACTAACGTGGTCTAAACAACACGGCCGAACCAACCTGGCCTTAATAAACATGGCCTAACCAACCTGGCTTTAATAAACATGGCCTAACCAAACCTGGCCTTAATAAACATGGCCTAACCAACTTGGTCTAACCAATGCGGCCTAACCAACGTGGCCTAACCAACATGGTCTAACCAATATGGCCTAACTAAAATGGACTAACCAACCTGGCCTAACCAACACGGCCTTAATAAACATGGCCTAAACAACCTGGCCTAACCAACACGGCCTTAATAAACACAGCCTAACCAACGTGGTCTAACCAACACGGCCTTACTAAACATGACCTAACCAATGTGCTCTAAATAACCTGGCCTAACCAAAACAGCCTTAATAAGCATGGCCTAACCAACATGGCCTAACCAACCTGGTCTAACCAACACGGCCTTAATAAACATGATCTAACCGACCTGGCCTTAATAGACATGGCCTAACCAACACGGCCTTAATAAACATGGCCTAACCAACACGGCCTAACCAACCTGGTCTAACCAACACGGCCTTAGTAAACATGGTCTAACCGATCAACTAACCCGGTCGACGACCGGGCCGCTAAGCCCCGGAAGCACCTCAAGGTAACCAGGCCTAACCAACACGGCCTTAATAGACACGGCCTAACCAACCAGGCCTTAATTAACATGGCCTAACTAACCAGGCCTTAATAAACATGGCCTAACCAACACTTCCTACACAACAATGCATGCTAAAGTTACGAGAAGGATTAAGACAGAGGAGGACAGCATGAGGTTACAGCATGGTCTCGTACACCGGTTGACTGACGGTTGAGAGGCGGGACCCAAGAGCCGGAGCTCAACCAACCCCAGCAAGCACAACCTCAACAATGCCACCCTTAACAGACTAATTGAACTAAGCTTAATTTTTACCTTTGACGGCGCCTTGACATCTTGCGCGGGGGTTGAGCTCTGGCTCTTTGGTCCTGCCTCTCAACTCTCAATCAACCGGCAGAGTGAAACTAATTCCTTTCAAATAACTCTTTTATTGCATTTCAAAGAGGTAAACTCCTCCTGAGGCAGTTTACCAGGTATCCCAAGAGCAGTTTACCTGGTACTTCTCAAGCACCACTAATCAACTCTTTCGTAGAAAGAGACAGAAGAAAAAAATCGGAAATCTCCGTCGCATATTTTTCGTCGTCATGGATAAAGCTTTCGTCCTGGAAGCCTTGAGGCCGGGTAGCCGCCCTCCTCCCTCTTACCCGGCTATCCCCCATCCCTCCCCTAGCCGGCTATCCCACCCCTAGCAGGCTATCCCCCATCCCCCAAGCCGGCCAGCCCTGCCAGACCGGCCGTCAGTTGCCCCTTACCATTAAAAACTCACCCACCAACATATCCACATTTAAACATTCCAAAACTCAAAATACATCACCAAACTCTCTCAGAAATGATCCTAAAATACAACACAGTATACCTGGATATACACCCACACACAGGGTGTATAGGATACAGTAAGTGTATTAACGGGGGAGGAAGAACAGGCAACAGGAGCGCTCCCGTTGGTTGACGGGGTGTGTGAGTCTCTTTCACCAACCTTGAGACTTCAGGTGTAGAATACTTCAGTATCTTCTGAACTCTGGCTCAGGGGAGGGGGTCCCTGGGGGTTCCCTAGGGGCCCACACCACCTGCTGGAGTGTTTGGGGCCCTTGTTGTGGGCCCTGGGTGGGTGTTAGGGGGTCCTGGGTGGGTGTTAGGGGGTCCTGGGTGGGTGTTAGGGGGGGCCTGGGTGTTAGGGGGCCCTGGGTGGGTGTTAGGGGGGCCTGGGTGTTAGGGGGCCCTGGGTGGGTGTTAGGGGGCCCTGGGTGGGTGTTAGGGGGTCCTGGGTAGGGGGGGCCTGGGTGTTAGGGGGCCCTGGGTGGGTGTTAGGGGGCCCTGGGTGGGTGTTAGGGGGGCCCTGAATGGGTGTTAGGGGGTCCTGGGAGGGGGCCCCCGTGTGGGTGTTAGGGGGCCCCGTGTGGGTGTTAGGGGCCCCGTGTGGGTGTTAGGGGGCCCCGTGTGGGTGTTAGGGGCCCCGTGTGGGTGTTAGGGCCCCCGTGTGGGTGTTAGGGACCCCGTGTGGGTGTTAGGGCCCCCGTGTGGGTGTTAGGGGGCCCCGTGTGGGTGTTAGGGGCCCCGTGTGGGTGTTAGGGCCCCCGTGTGGGGGTTAGGGGCCCCGTGTGGGTGTTAGGGCCCCCGTGTGGGTGTTAGGGGCCCCGTGTGGGTGTTAGGGGCCCCGTGTGGGTGTTAGGGGGCCCCGTGTGGGTGTTAGGGGGCCCCGTGTGGGTGTTAGGGGCCCCGTGTGGGTGTCAGGGCCCCCGTGTGGGTGTTAGGGGCCCCGTGTGGGTGTTAGGGGGCCCCGTGTGGGTGTTAGGGCCCCCGTGTGGGTGTTAGGGGCCCCGTGTGGGTGTTAGGGCCCCCGTGTGGGTGTCTTACAGCCTCCCTCCCTACCTTACAGTCTCCCTCCCTACCTTACAGCCACCCTCCCTACCTTACAGCCTCCCTCCCTACCTTACAGCCACCCTCCCTACCTTACAGCCTCCCTCCCTACCTTACAGTCTCCCTCCCTACCATACAGCCACCCTCCCTACCTTACAGCCACCCTCCCTACCTTACAGCCTCCCTCCCTACCTTACAGCCTCCCTCCCTACCTTACAGTCTCCCTCCCTATCTTACAGCCACCCTCCCTACCTTACAGCCACCCTCCCTACCTTACAGCCTCCCTCCCTACCTTACAGTCTCCCTCCCTACCTTACAGCCACCCTCCCTACCTTACAGCCTCCCTCCCTACCTTACAGCCACCCTCCCTACCTTACAGTCTCCCTCCCTACCTTCCAGCCTCCCTCCCTACCTTACAGCCTCCCTCCCTCCCTACCTTACAGCCTCCCTCCCTACCTTACAGCCTCCCTCCCTACCTTACAGCCTCCCTCCCTACCTTACAGCCTCCCTCCCTACCTTACAGCCTCCCTCCCTACCTTACAGCCACCCTCCCTACCTTACAGCCTCCCTCCCTACCTTACAGCCTCCCTCCCTACCTTACAGCCTCCCTCCCTACCTTACAGCCTCCCTCCCTACCTTACAGCCTCCCTCCCTACCTTACAGCCTCCCTCCCTACCTTACAGCCACCCTCCCTACCTTACAGCCTCCCTCCCTACCTTACAGCCTCCCTCCCTACCTTACAGTCTCCCTCCCTACCATACAGCCACCCTCCCTACCTTACAGCCACCCTCCCTACCTTACAGCCTCCCTCCCTACCTTACAGCCTCCCTCCCTACCTTACAGTCTCCCTCCCTATCTTACAGCCACCCTCCCTACCTTACAGCCACCCTCCCTACCTTACAGCCTCCCTCCCTACCTTACAGTCTCCCTCCCTACCTTACAGCCACCCTCCCTACCTTACAGCCTCCCTCCCTACCTTACAGCCACCCTCCCTACCTTACAGTCTCCCTCCCTACCTTACAGCCTCCCTCCCTACCTTACAGCCTCCCTCCCTCCCTACCTTACAGCCTCCCTCCCTACCTTACAGCCTCCCTCCCTACCTTACAGCCTCCCTCCCTACCTTACAGCCTCCCTCCCTACCTTACAGCCTCCCTCCCTACCTTACAGCCACCCTCCCTACCTTACAGCCTCCCTCCCTACCTTACAGCCTCCCTCCCTACCTTACAGCCTCCCTCCCTACCTTACAGCCTCCCTCCCTACCTTACAGCCTCCCTCCCTACCTTACAGCCTCCCTCCCTACCTTACAGCCACCCTCCCTACCTTACAGCCTCCCTCCCTACCTTACAGCCTCCCTCCCTACCTTACAGTCTCCCTCCCTACCATACAGCCACCCTCCCTACCTTACAGCCACCCTCCCTACCTTACAGCCTCCCTCCCTACCTTACAGCCTCCCTCCCTACCTTACAGTCTCCCTCCCTATCTTACAGCCACCCTCCCTACCTTACAGCCACCCTCCCTACCTTACAGCCTCCCTCCCTACCTTACAGTCTCCCTCCCTACCTTACAGCCACCCTCCCTACCTTACAGCCTCCCTCCCTACCTTACAGCCACCCTCCCTACCTTACAGTCTCCCTCCCTACCTTACAGCCTCCCTCCCTACCTTACAGCCTCCCTCCCTCCCTACCTTACAGCCTCCCTCCCTACCTTACAGCCTCCCTCCCTACCTTACAGCCTCCCTCCCTACCTTACAGCCTCCCTCCCTACCTTACAGCCACCCTCCCTACCTTACAGCCTCCCTCCCTACCTTACAGCCTCCCTCCCTACCTTACAGCCTCCCTCCCTACCTTACAGCCTCCCTTCCTACCTTACAGCCTCCCTCCCTACCTTACAGCCTCCTTCCCTACCTACCTTACAGCCTCCCTCCCTCCCTACCTTACAGCCACCCTCCCTACCTTACAGCCTCCCTCCCTACCTTACAGCCTCCCTCCCTACCTTACAGCCCCCCTCCCTACCTTACAGCCTCCCTCCCTACCTTACAGCCACCCTCCCTACCTTACAGCCTCCCTCCCTACCTTACAGCCACCATCGCTACCTTACAGCCTCCCTCCCTACCTTACAGCCACCCTCCCTACCTTACAGCCACCCTCCCTACCTTACAGCCTCCCTCCCTACCTTACAGCCTCCCTCCCTACCTTACAGCCACCCTCCCTACCTTACAGCCACCCTCCCTACCTTACAGCCTCCCTCCCTCCCTACCTTACAGCCTCCCTCCCTACCTTACAGCCTCCCTCCCTACCTTACAGCCTCCCTCCCTACCTTACAGCCTCCCTCCCTACCTTACAGCCACCTTCCCTACCTTACAGCCACCCTCCCTACCTTACAGCCTCCCTCCCTCCCTACCTTACAGCCTCCCTCCCTACCTTACAGCCTCCCTCCCTACCTTACAGCCTCCCTCCCTACCTTACAGCCTCCCTCCCTACCTTACAGCCACCCTCCCTACCTTACAGCCTCCCTCCCTACCTTACAGCCACCCTCCCTACCTTACAGCCTCCCTCCCTACCTTACAGTCTCCTTCCCTACCTTACAGCCTCCCTCCTTACCTTACAGCCTCCCTCCCTACCTTACAGCCTCCCTCCCTACCTTACAGCCACCCTCCCTACCTTACAGCCTCCCTCCCTACCTTACAGCCACCTTCCCTACCTTACAGCCTCCCTCCCTACCTTACAGCCACCCTCCCTACCTTACAGCCTCCCTCCCTACCTTACAGCCACCCTCCATACCTTACAGCCTCCCTCCCTACCTTACAGCCTCCCTCCCTACCTTACAGCCTCCCTCCCTACCTTACAGCCTCCCTCCCTACCTTACAGCCTCCCTCCCTCCCTACCTTACAGCCTCCCTCCCTACCTTACAGCCACCCTCCCTACCTTACAGCCACCCTCCCTACCTTACAGCCACCCTCCCTACCTTACAGCCACCCTCCCTACCTTACAGCCTCCCTCCCTCCCTACCTTACAGCCACCCTCCCTACCTTACAGCCTCCCTCCCTACCTTACAGCCACCCTCCCTACCTTACAGCCTCCCTCCCTACCTTACAGCCTCCCTCCCTACCTTACAGCCTCCCTCCCTACCTTACAGCCACCCTCCCTACCTTACAGCCACCCTCCCTCCCTTACAGCCACCCTCCCTACCTTACAGCCTCCCTCCCTCCCTACCTTACAGCCTCCCTCCCTACCTTACAGCCTCCCTCTCTACCTTATAGCCTCCCTCCCTACCTTACAGCCACCCTCCCTACCTTACAGCCACCCTCCCTACCTTACAGCCACCCTCCCTACCTTACAGCCACCCTCCCTACCTTACAGCCTCCCTCCCTCCCTACCTTACAGCCTCCCTCCCTACCTTACAGCCTCCCTCCCTCCCTACCTTACAGCCACCCTCCCTACCTTACAGCCTCCCTCCCTACCTTACAGCCTCCCTCTCTACCTTACAGCCTCCCTCCCTACCTTACAGCCACCCACCCTACCTTACAGCCACCCTCCCTATTTTACAGCCACCCTCCCTACCTTACAGCCTCCCTCCCTACCTTACAGCCACCCTCCCTACCTTACAGCCTCCCTCCCTACCTTACAGCCACCCTCCCTACCTTACAGCCTCCCTCCCTACCTTACAGCCACCCTCCCTACCTTACAGCCACCCTCCCTACCTTACAGCCTCCCTCCCTACCTTACAGCCACCCTCCCTACCTTACAGCCTCCCTCCCTACCTTACAGCCACCCTCCCTACCTTACAGCCTCCCTCCCTCCCTACCTTACAGCCACCCTTCCTACCTTACAGCCTCCCTCCCTACCTTACAGCCTCCCTCTCTACCTTACAGCCTCCCTCCCTACCTTACAGCCACCCTCCCTACCTTACAGCCACCCTCCCTATTTTACAGCCACCCTCCCTACCTTACAGCCTCCCTCCCTACCTTACAGCCACCCTCCCTACCTTACAGCCTCCCTACCTCCCTTACTGCCTCCCTCCCTACCTTACAGCCTCCCTCCCTACCTTACAGCCACCCTCCCTATTTTACAGCCACCCTCCCTACCTTACAGCCTCCCTCCCTACCTTACAGCCACCCTCCCTACCTTACAGCCTCCCTCCCTACCTTACAGCCACCCTCCCTACCTTACAGCCTCCCTCCCTACCTTACAGCCACCCTCCCTACCTTACAGCCTCCCTCCCTCCCTTACTGCCTCCCTCCCTACCTTACAGCCACCCTCCCTACCTTACAGCCACCCTCCCTATTTTACAGCCACCCTCCCTACCTTACAGCCTCCCTCCCTACCTTACAGCCACCCTCCCTACCTTACAGCCTCCCTCCCTCCCTTACTGCCTCCCTCCCTACCTTACAGCCTCCCTCCCTACCTTACAGCCACCCTCCCTATTTTACAGCCACCCTCCCTACCTTACAGCCTCCCTCCCTACCTTACAGCCACCCTCCCTACCTTACAGCCTCCCTCCCTACCTTACAGCCACCCTCCCTACCTTACAGCCTCCCTCCCTACCTTACAGCCACCCTCCCTACCTTACAGCCTCCCTCCCTCCCTTACTGCCTCCCTCCCTACCTTACAGCCACCCTCCCTACCTTACAGCCACCCTCCCTACCTTACAGCCTCCCTCCCTCCCTTACTGCCTCCCTCCCTACCTTACAGCCTCCCTCCCTACCTTACAGCCTCCCTCCCTACCTTACAGCCACCCTCCCTACCTTACAGCCTCCCTCCCTACCTTACAGCCACCCTCCCTACATTACAGCCTCCCTCCCTACCTTACAGTCTCCCTCCCTCCCTTACAGCCTCCCTCCCTACCTTACAGCCTCCCTCCCTATTTTACAGCCTCCCTCCCTATTTTACAGCCTCCCTCCCTACCTTACAGCCACCCTCCCTACCTTACAGCCACCCTCCCTACCTTACAGCCTCCCTCCCTCCCTTACAGTCTCTCTCCCTACCTTACAGCCACCCTCCATACCTTACAGCCTCCCTCCCTATTTTACAGCCTCCCTCCCTACCTTACAGCCACCCTCCCTACCTTACAGCCACCCTCCCTACCTTACAGCCTCCCTCCCTCCCTTACAGCCTCCCTCCCTATCTTACAGCCTCCCTCCCTACCTTACAGACTCCCTCCCTACCATACAGACACCCTCCCTACCTTACAGCCCCCTCCCTACCTTACAGCCACCCTCCCTACCTTTCAGCCTCCCTCATTCCCTTAAAGCCTCCCTCCCTACCTTACAGCCTCCCTCCCTACCTTACAGCCTCCCTCCCTACCTTACAGACACCCTCCCTACCTTACAGCCCCCTCCCTACCTTACAGCCTCCCTCCCTACCTTACAGCCTCCCTCCCTACCTTACAGCCTCCCTCCCTACCCCAGAGGGTAAGATATCTTCAAGCAATGTTGCCTCATCATTGAGTCAACATGATATCAGACCACAGATATCTTGGACGATATCAGCCATTGGGTAATGGAAGCGTCACTCACCCTGTGTGTGGACACACCGCCATAGTGACAGTATTGGGCAGCGTCACTCATCCTGTAAGTGGACACACCGCCATAGTGACAGTATTGGGCAGCGTCACTCATCCTGTGAGTGGACACACCGCCATAGTGACAGTATTGGGCAGCGGCACTCATCCTGTGAGTGGACACACCGCCATAGTGACAGTATTGGGCAGCGGCACTCATCCTGTGAGTGGACACACCGCCATAGTGACAGTATTGGGCAGCGTCACTCATCCTGTGAGTGGACACACCGCCATAGTGACAGTATTGGGCAGCGCCACTCATCCCGTGAGTGGACACACCGCCATAGTGACAGTATTGGGCAGCGGCACTCATCCTGTGAGTGGACACACCGCCATAGTGACAGTATTGGGCAGCGGCACTCATCCTGTGAGTGGACACACCGCCATAGTGACAGTATTGGGCAGCGTCACTCATCCTGTGAGTGGACACACCGCCATAGTGACAGTATTGGGCAGCGTCACTCATCCTGTGAGTGGACACACCGCCATAGTGACAGTATTGGGCAGCACCACTCATCCTGTGAGTGGACACACCGCCATAGTGACAGTATTGGGCAGCGCCACTCATCCTGTGAGTGGACACACCGCCATAGTGACAGTATTGGGCAGCGTCACTCATCCTGTGAGTGGACACACCGCCATAGTGACAGTATTGGGCAGCGTCACTCACCCTGTGAGTGGACACACCGCCATTGTGACAGTATTGGGCAGCGCCACTCACCCTGTGAGTGGACACACCTCCATAGTGACAGTATTGGGCAGCGCCACTCACCCTGTGAGTGGACACACCGCCATAGTGACAGTATTGGGCAGCGTCACTCATCCTGTGAGTGGACACACCGCCATAGTGACAGTATTGGGCAGCGTCACTCACCCTGTGAGTGGACACACCGCCATAGTGACAGTATTGGGCAGCGCCACTCACCCTGTGAGTGGACACACCTCCATAGTGACAGTATTGGGCAGCGCCACTCACGCTGTGAGTGGACACACCGCCATAGTGACAGTATTGGGCAGCGTCACTCACCCTGTGAGTGGACACACCGCCATAGTGACAGTATTGGGCAGCGCCACTCATCCTGTGAGTGGACACACCGCCATAGTGACAGTATTGGGCAGCGTCACTCATCCTGTGAGTGGACACACCGCCATAGTGACAGTATTGGGCAGCGCCACTCATCCTGTGAGTGGACACACCGCCATAGTGACAGTATTGGGCAGCGCCACTCATCCTGTGTGTGGACACACCGCCATAGTGACAGTATTGGGCAGCGCCACTCATCCTGTGTGTGGACACACCGCCATAGTGACAGTATTGGGCAGCGCCACTCACCCTGTGAGTGAACAGAAACAGAATTAACACAATGCAGAATTTCTGACCCAGGAAGAAGTTGCACTGTATCCTCCTTAATCTCGCACATCCTTAAGATGTCCCCGTCGTCAAGGCGGGGGCCGGGAGCTACAACCCTCTGGGAGCCCTGTGGACCACTAACCGTCTCTCTCTCCCTCCTGTCACTTTCACAATGACCTGTTTAATATTCTCCTCGGCTCCTCCTCAACGTCCCGTCACGTACCGTCCTTTTCAAAGCCTCTCGTTCAAAGGTTATTGCACTGAGATTCCGGGTTCGATTCCAGGCGGAGGCGGAAACAAATGGGTTTGTTTCAGCCTGATGCGCCTGTTCACCTAGCAGCAGGCTATAGGTACCTGGGAGTTAGACAGCTGTCACGAGCTGCTGCTGCTTCCTGGGGGTGGAGGCCTGGTCGAGGACCCGGCCGCGGGGACGCTGGGCCCCGAACCTCAAGATAACCTCAAACATGTTTGTTGCCCAATCGTTCCCGACGCAAGTGATCGTGGTAACTTGTGACAAAGGGCCGAGAATGATGCAACTGTTTCGCCAACTCACCGTCACCTTATTACGAAGCTCGTAGCGTCAAGTCATGTCTTATAACGTGTCAGGAAACTCCTTAGGAATCTTGGAGCATTTTAATATACACACACATATATATATATATATATATATATATATATATATATATATATATATATATATATATATATATATATATATATATATATATATATATATAGTTACTCCTGGGGTTAGTTACTCCCTACGGTAACGCTATTTCTATCCACTTGAGGGTGGAGGGTAGAGCTATGGTCTGGCGTCATGCGGGTCCGAGTTCAATCCCCCGTCGACCGTCCACATGAAGTGGTTGGGCACCATTCCTCCCCCTCCCCCCCGGCCCAAATCCATAATTACATAATTTAAAATAATTTCAAGCTAATAAATTGTAATTATACGACTGAGGGCATTGATAATTTATATATTTCTGTATATATATAATTTATATATATATATATTATATAATTTATATATTTGATTATTCACTTTACACACAAGTGTAAAAAATACATAGTGGACCAGTGTGGGACCATACTACGATGGTGTAGGCAGGTGTGTGACGATGTAGGCGGGTGTGTGACAGTGTAGGCGGGTGTGTGATGGTGTAGGCGGGTGTGTGACGGTGTAGGCAGGTGTGTGACGGTGTAGGCGGGTGTGTGTGACGGTGTAGGCGGGTGTGTGATGGTGTAGGCGGGTGTGTGACGGTGTAGGCAGGTGTGTGACGGTGTAGGCGGGTGTGTGTGACGGTGTAGGCGGGTGTGTGTCGGTGTAGGCAGGTGTGTAACGGTGTAGGCGGGTGTGTGACGGTCCAGGCAGGTGTGTGACGGTGTAGGCGGGTGTGTGTGACGGTGTAGGCGGGTGTGTGACGGTCCAGGCAGGTGTGTGACGGTGTAGGCAGGTGTGTGACGATGTAGGCGGGTATGTGACAGTGTAGGCGGGTGTGTGATGGTGTAGGCGGGTGTGTGACGGTGTAGACAGGTGTGTGACGGTGTAGGCAGGTGTGTGACGGTCCAGGCAGGTGTGTGACGGTGTAGGCGGGTGTGTGTGACGGTGTAGGCGGGTGTGTGACGGTCCAGGCAGGTGTGTGACGGTGTAGGCGGGTGTGTGACGGTGTAGGCAGGTGTGTGACGGTGTAGGCGGGTGTGTGACGGTGTAGGCGGGTGTGTGACGGTCCAGGCAGGTGTGTGACGGTGTAGGCGGGTGTGTGACGGTGTAGGCGGGTGTGTGACGGTGCAGGCGGGTGTGTGACGGTGTAGGCGGGTGTGTGTCGGTGTAGGCAGGTGTGTGACGGTGTAGGCGGGTGTGTGACGGTGTACGCGGGTGTGTGACGGTGTAGGCAGGTGTGTGACGGTGTAGGCAGGTGTGTGACGGTGTAGGCGGGTGTGAGACGGTGTAGGCGGGTGTGTGACGGTGTAGGCAGGTGTGTGACGGTGTAGGCGGGTGTGTGACGGTGTAGGCAGGTGTGTGTCGGTGTAGGCAGGTGTGTGACGGTGTAGGCGGGTGTGTGACGGTGTAGGCGGGTGTGTGACGGTCCAGGCAGGTGTGTGACGGTTTAGGCAGGTGTGTGACGGTGTAGGCGGGTGTGTGACGGTGTAGGCGGGTGTGTGACGGTCCAGGCAGGTGTGTGACGGTCAAGGCAGGTGTGTGACGGTCCAGGCGGGTGTGTGACGGTCCAGGCAGGTGTGTGACGGTCCAGGCGGGCGTGTGACGGTCCAGGCAGGTGTGTGACGGTCCAGGCGGGTGTGTGACGGTCCAGGCAGGTGTGTGACGGTCCAGGCAGGTGTGTAACGGTCCAGGCGGGTGTGTGACGGTCCAGGCAGGTGTGTGACGGTCCAGGCGGGTGTGTGACGGTCCAGGCAGGTGTGTGACGGTCCAGGCGGGTGTGTGACGGTCCAGGCAGGTGTGTGACGGTCCAGGCGGGTGCGTGACGGTCCAGGCAGGTGTGTGACGGTTCAGGCGGGTGTGTGACGGTCCAGGCAGGTGTGTAAGGGTGGAGGCGGGTGTATGACGGTCCAGACAGGTGTATGACGGGCCAGGCAGGTGTGAGATGATCCAGGCGGGTGTGTGACGGTCCAGGCAGGTGTGTGACGGTCCAGACAGGTGTGTGACGGTGTAGGTAAGTGTGTCACGGTGCAGGCGGGTGTGTGACGGTGTAGACAGGTGTGTGACAGTACAGGCGGGTGTGTGACGGTACAGGCGGGTGTGTGACGGGCCAGGCAGGAGTGTGACGGTCCAGACAGGTGTATGACGGGACAGGCAGGTGTGTGACCGTCCAGGCAGGTGTGTGACGAACCAGGAAGCGCTTAGGAAAGTAACTGGTTGGGGGGGGGAGTATACCAGGTCACGGTAGCGAGTATAACCGGTTTACGGTACTCCTGACCCCTTGTTTACACCCGGTATACCACAGTAAACAGTCCCCTACACCACCCCCACAACAGTAAACAGTCTCCTCTACACCACCACCACAACAGTAAACAGTCTCCCCTACACCACCCCCACAACAGTAAACAGTCTCCTCTACACCACCACCACAACAGTAAACAGTCTCCCCTACACCACCACCACAACAGTAAACAGTCTCCTCTACACCACCACCACAACAGTAAACAGTCTCCCCTACACCACCCCCACAACAGTAAACAGTCCCCTACACCACCACCACAACAGTAAACAGTCCCCTACACCACCACCACAACAGTAAACAGTCTCCTACACCACCACCACAACAGTAAACAGTCCCCTACACCACCACCACAACAGTAAACAGTCTCCTCTACACCACTACCACAACAGTAAACAGTCTCCTACACCACCACCACATCAGTAAACAGTCTCCTCTACACCACCACCACAACAGTAAACAGTCTCCCCTACACCACCACCACAACAGTAAACAGTCTCCCCTACACCACCACCACAACAGTAAACAGTCCCCTACACCACCACCACAACAGTAAACAGTCCCCTACACCACCACCACAACAGTAAACAGTCTCCTACACCACCACCACAACAGTAAACAGTCTCCCCTACACCACCACCACAACAGTAAACAGTCTCCCCTACACCACCCCCACAACAGTAAACAGTCTCCTACACCACCACCACAACAGTAAACAGTCTCCTACACCACCACCACAACAGTAAACAGTCCCCTACACCACCACCACAACAGTAAACAGTCTCTCCTACACCACCACCACAACAGTAAACAGTCTCCCTACACCACCACCACAACAGTAAACAGTCTCCCCTACACCACCACCACAACAGTAAACAGTCTCCCCTACACCACCACCACAACAGTAAACAGTCTCCTACACCACCATCACAACAGTAAACAGTCTCCTACACCACCACCACAACAGTAAACAGTCTCCTACACCACCACCACAACAGTAAACAGTCCCCTACACCACCACCACAACAGTAAACAGTCTCCCCTACACCACCACCACAACAGTAAACAGTCTCCCCTACACCATCACCACAACAGTAAACAGTCTCCCCTACACCACCACCACAACAGTAAACAGTCTCCCCTACACCACCACCAGAACAGTAAACAGTCTCCCCTACACCACCACCACAACAGTAAACAGTTTCCCCTACACCACCACCACAACAGTAAACAGTCTCCTACACCACCACCACAACAGTAAACAGTCTCCCCTACACCACCACCACAACAGTAAACAGTCTCCTACACCACCACCACAACAGTAAACAGTCTCCCCTACACCACCACCACAACAGTAAACAGTCTCCTACACCACCACAACAACAGTAAACAGTCTCTCCTACACCACCACCACAACAGTAAACAGTCTCCTACACCACCACCACAACAGTAAACAGTCTCCCCTACACCACCACCACAACAGTAAACAGTCTCCCCTACACCACCACCACAACAGTAAACAGTCTCCCCTACACCACCACCACAACAGTAAACAGTCCCCTACACCACCACCACAACAGTAAACAGTCTCCCCTACACCACCACCACAACAGTAAACAGTCTCCCCTACACCACCACCACAACAGTACACCCTACACCACGACCACAACAGTAAACAGTCTCTCCTACACCACCACCACAACAGTAAACAGTCTCCTACACCACCACCACAACGGTAAACAGTCTCCTACACCACCACCACAACAGTAAACAGTCCCCTACACCACCACCACAACAGTAAACAGTCTCTCCTACACCACCACCACAACAGTAAACAGTCTCCCCTACACCACCACCACAACAGTAAAGTCTCCCCTACACCACCACCACAACAGTAAACAGTCTCCTACACCACCACCACAACAGTAAACAGTCTCCCCTACACCACCACCACAACAGTAAACAGTCTCCCCTACACCACCACCACAACAGTAAACAGTCTCTCCTACACCACCACCACAACAGTAAACAGTCTCCTACACCACCACCACAACAGTAAACAGTCTCCTACACCACCACCACAACAGTAAACAGTCTCCTACACCACCACCACAACAGTAAACAGTCTCCTACACCACACCACCACCACAACACACCAAACAGTCTCCCCTACACCACCACCACAACAGTAAACACCACACCACCACCACAACAGTAAACAGTCTCCCCTACACCACCACCACAACAGTAAACAGTCTCCCCTACACCACCACCACAACAGTAAACAGTCCCCCTACACCACCACACACAGTAAACAGTCTCCCCTACACCACCACCACAACAGTAAACAGTCTCCCCTACACCACCACCACAACAGTAAACAGTCTCCTACACCACCACCACAACAGTAAACAGTCTCCTACACCACCACCACAACAGTAAACAGTCTCCCTACACCACCACCACAACAGTAAACAGTCTCCCTACACCACCACCACAACAGTAAACAGTCTCCCCTACACCACCACCACAACAGTAAACAGTCTCCCCTACACCACCACCACAACAGTAAACAGTCTCCCCTACACCACCACCACAACAGTAAACAGTCTCCCCTACACCACCACCACAACAGTAAACAGTCTCCCCTACACCACCACCACAACAGTAAACAGTCTCCCCTACACCACCACCACAACAGTAAACAGTCTCTCCTACACCACCACCACAACAGTAAACAGTCTCCTACACCACCACCACAACAGTAAACAGTCTCCCCTACACCACCACCACAACAGTAAACAGTCTCCCCTACACCACCACCACAACAGTAAACAGTCTCCCCTACACCACCACCACAACAGTAAACAGTCTCCCCTACACCACCACCACAACAGTAAACAGTCTCCCCTACACCACCACCACAACAGTAAACAGTCTCCCCTACACCACCACCACAACAGTAAACAGTCTCCCCTACACCACCACCACAACAGTAAACAGTCTCTCCTACACCACCACCACAACAGTAAACAGTCTCCCTACACCACCACCACAACAGTAAACAGTCTCCCCTACACCACCACCACAACAGTAAACAGTCTCCCCTACACCACCACCACAACAGTAAACAGTCTCCCCTACACCACCACCACAACAGTAAACAGTCTCCCCTACACCACCACCACAACAGTAAACAGTCTCCCCTACACCACCACCACAACAGTAAACAGTCTCCCCTACACCACCACCACAACAGTAAACAGTCTCCCTACACCACCACCACAACAGTAAACAGTCTCCCCTACACCACCACCACAACAGTAAACAGTCTCCTACACCACCACCACAACAGTAAACAGTCCCCTACACCACCACCACAACAGTAAACAGTCTCCTACACCACCACCACAACAGTAAACAGTCTCCCTACACCACCACCACAACAGTAAACAGTCTCCCCTACACCACCACCACAACAGTAAACAGTCTCCTACACCACCACCACAACAGTAAACAGTCACACCACAGTAAACAACAGTAAACAGTCTCCCTACACCACCACCACAACAGTAAACAGTCTCCTACACCACCACCACAACAGTAAACAGTCCCCTACACCACCACCACAACAGTAAACAGTCTCCCCTACACCACCACCACAACAGTAAACAGTCTCCCCTACACCACCACCACAACAGTAAACAGTCTCCCTACACCACCACCACAACAGTAAACAGTCTCCCCTACACCACCACCACAACAGTAAACACCACCACCACAACAGTAAACAGTCTCCCCTACACCACCACCACAACAGTAAACAGTCTCCCTACACCACCACCACAACAGTAAACAGTCCCCTACACCACCACCACAACAGTAAACAGTCTCCTACACCACCACCACAACAGTAAACAGTCTCCCTACACCACCACCACAACAGTAAACAGTCTCCCACCACCACAACAGTACACCACCACCACAACAGTAAACAGTCTACCCTACACCACCACCACAACAGTAAACAGTCCCCTACACCACCACCACAACACAGTCCACCACCACAAACAGTAAACAGTCTCCCTACACCACCACCACAACAGTAAACAGTCTCCCTACACCACCACCACAACAGTAAACAGTCTCCTACACCACCACCACAACAGTAAACAGTCTCCCCTACACCCCTACACCACCACCACAACAGTAAACAGTCTCCCCTACACCACCACCACAACAGTAAACAGTCTCCCTACACCACCACCACAACAGTAAACAGTCTCCTACACCACCACCACAACAGTAAACAGTCTCCTACACCACCACCACAACAGTAAACAGTCTCCCCTACACCACCACCACAACAGTAAACAGTCTCCCCTACACCACCACCACAACAGTAAACAGTCTCCTACACCACCACCACAACAGTAAACAGTCTCCCTACACCACCACCACAACAGTAAACAGTCTCCCACTACACCACCACCACAACAGTAAACAGTCTCCCCTACACCACCACCACAACAGTAAACAGTCAGTCCTACACCACCACCACAACAGTAAACAGTCTCCTACACCACCACCACAACAGTAAACAGTCTCCTCTACACCACCACCACAACAGTAAACAGTCTCCCCTACACCACCACCACAACAGTAAACAGTCTCCTACACCACCACCACAACAGTAAACAGTCTCCTACACCACCACCACAACAGTAAACAGTCTCCCCTACACCACCACCACAACAGTAAACAGTCTCCCCTACACCACCACCACAACAGTAAACAGTCTCCCTACACCACCACCACAACAGTACACCACCACCACAACAGTAAACAGTCCCCTACACCACCACCACAACAGTAAACAGTCTCCCCTACACCACCACCACAACAGTAAACAGTCTCCTCTACACCACCACCACAACAGTAAACAGTCTCCTACACCACCACCACAACAGTAAACAGTCTCCCCTACACCACCACCACAACAGTAAACAGTCTCCTACACCACCACCACAACAGTAAACAGTCTCCCCTACACCACCACCACAACAGTAAACAGTCCCCTACACCACCACCACAACAGTAAACAGTCTCCTACACACCACCACCACAACAGTAAACAGTCTCCCTACACCACCACCACAACAGTAAACAGTCTCCCCTACACCACCACCACAACAGTAAACAGTCTCTCCTACACCACCACCACAACAGTAAACAGTCTCCCCTACACCACCACCACAACAGTAAACAGTCTCCCCTACACCACCACCACAACAGTAAACAGTCTCCCCTACACCACCACCACAACAGTAAACAGTCTCCCTACACCACCACCACAACAGTAAACAGTCTCCCCTACACCACCACCACAACAGTAAACAGTCTCCCCTACACCACCACCACAACAGTAAACAGTCTCCCTACACCACCACCACAACAGTAAACAGTCTCCCTACACCACCACCACAACAGTAAACAGTCTCCCCTACACCACCACCACAACAGTAAACAGTCTCCCCTACACCACCACCACAACAGTAAACAGTCTCCCCTACACCACCACCACAACAGTAAACAGTCTCCCCTACACCACCACCACAACAGTAAACAGTCTCCCCTACACCACCACCACAACAGTAAACAGTCTCCCCTACACCACCACCACAACAGTAAACAGTCTCCCCTACACCACCACCACAACAGTAAACAGTCTCCCCTACACCACCACCACAACAGTAAACAGTCTCCCTACACCACCACCACAACAGTAAACAGTCTCCCCTACACCACCACCACAACAGTACCCTACACCACCACAACAGTAAACAGTCTCCCTACACCACCACCACAACAGTAAACAGTCTCCTACACCACCACCACAACAGTAAACAGTCTCCCCTACACCACCACCACAACAGTAAACAGTCTCCTACACCACCACCACAACAGTAAACAGTCTCCCCTACACCACCACCACAACAGTAAACAGTCCACACCACCACCACAACAGTAAACAGTCTCCCCTACACCACCACCACAACAGTAAACAGTCTCCCCTACACCACCACCACAACAGTAAACAGTCTCCCTACACCACCACCACAACAGTAAACAGTCTCCCCTACACCACCACCACAACAGTAAACAGTCTCCCTACACCACCACCACAACAGTAAACAGTCTCCCTACACCACCACCACAACAGTACACCACCACCAACAACAGTAAACAGTCTCCCTACACCCACCACCACAACAGTAAACAGTCTCCCCTACACCACCACCACAACAGTAAACAGTCTCCCCTACACCACCACCACAACAGTAAACAGTCTCCCCTACACCACCACCACAACAGTAAACAGTCTCCCCTACACCACCACCACAACAGTAAACAGTCTCCCCTACACCACCACCACAACAGTAAACAGTCTCCTACACCACCACCACAACAGTAAACAGTCTCCCTACACCACCACCACAACAGTAAACAGTCTCCCTACACCACCACCACAACAGTAAACAGTCTCCCCTACACCACCACCACAACAGTAAACAGTCTCCTACACCACCACCACAACAGTAAACAGTCTCCCCTACACCACCACCACAACAGTAAACAGTCTCCCACCACACCACCACCACAACAGTAAACAGTCTCCCTACACCACCACCACAACAGTAAACAGTCTCCCCTACACCACCACCACAACAGTAAACAGTCTCCCCTACACCACCACCACAACAGTAAACAGTCTCCCCTACACCACCACCACAACAGTAAACAGTCTCCCCTACACCACCACCACAACAGTAAACAGTCTCCCTACACCACCACCACAACAGTAAACAGTCTCCCTACACCACCACCACAACAGTAAACAGTCTCCCCTACACCACCACCACAACAGTAAACAGTCTCCTACACCACCACCACAACAGTAAACAGTCTCCCTACACCACCACCACAACAGTAAACAGTCCCCTACACCACCACCACAACAGTAAACAGTCTCCCTACACCACCACCACAACAGTAAACAGTCTCCCTACCCACCACCACAACAGTACACCACCACCACCACAACAGTAAACAGTCTCCTACACCACCACCACAACAGTAAACAGTCTCCCTACACCACCACCACAACAGTAAACAGTCTCCCCTACACCACCACCACAACAGTAAACAGTCTCCCCTACACCACCACCACAACAGTAAACAGTCTCCCCTACACCACCACCACAACAGTAAACAGTCTCCCTACACCACCACCACAACAGTAAACAGTCTCCTACACCACCACCACAACAGTAAACAGTCTCCCTACACCACCACCACAACAGTAAACAGTCTCCCCTACACCACCACCACAACAGTAAACAGTCTCCCTACACCACCACCACAACAGTAAACAGTCTCCCTACACCACCACCACAACAGTAAACAGTCTCCCACCACCACCACAACAGTACACCACCACCACAACAGTAAACAGTCTCCCCTACACCACCACCACAACAGTAAACAGTCTCCCACCACCACAACAGTACACCACCACCACAACAGTAAACAGTCTCCCTACACCACCACCACAACAGTAAACAGTCTCCTACACCACCACCACAACAGTAAACAGTCTCCCCTACACCACCACCACAACAGTAAACAGTCTCCGCTACACCACCACCACAACAGTAAACAGTCTCCCCTACACCACCACCACAACAGTAAACAGTCCCCTACACCACCACCACAACAGTAAACAGTCTCCCCTACACCACCACCACAACAGTAAACAGTCTCCTCTACACCACCACCACAACAGTAAACAGTCTCCTACACCACCACCACAACAGTAAACAGTCTCCTACACCACCACCACAACAGTAAACAGTCTCCTACACCACCACCACAACAGTAAACAGTCTCCCCTACACCACCACCACAACAGTAAACAGTCTCCCCTACACCACCACCACAACAGTAAACAGTCTCCCCTACACCACCACCACAACAGTACACCACCAGTCAGTCCCCCTACACCACCACCACAACAGTAAACAGTCTCCCTACACCACCACCACAACAGTAAACAGTCTCCTACACCACCACCACAACAGTAAACAGTCTCCCCTACACCACCACCACAACAGTAAACAGTCTCCCCTACACCACCACCACAACAGTAAACAGTCTCCCTACACCACCACCACACCACCACCACAACAGTAAACAGTCTCCTACACCACCACCACAACAGTAAACAGTCTCCCCTACACCACCACCACAACAGTAAACAGTCTCCCTACACCACCACCACAACAGTAAACAGTCTCCCCTACACCACCACCACAACAGTAAACAGTCTCTCCTACACCACCACCACAACAGTAAACAGTCTCCCCTACACCACCACCACAACAGTAAACAGTCTCCCCTACACCACCACCACAACAGTAAACAGTCTCCTACACCACCACCACAACAGTAAACAGTCTCCCCTACACCACCACCACAACAGTAAACAGTCTCCCCTACACCACCACCACAACAGTAAACAGTCTCCCCTACACCACCACCACAACAGTAAACAGTCTCCTACTACACCACCACCACAACAGTAAACAGTCTCCCTACACCACCACCACAACAGTAAACAGTCTCCCACCACCACAACAGTACACCACCACCACAACAGTAAACAGTCTCCCCTACACCACCACCACAACAGTAAACAGTCTCCCACCACCACCACAACAGTACACCACCACCACCACAACAGTAAACAGTCTCCCACCACACCACCACCACAACAGTAAACAGTCTCCCCTACACCACCACCACAACAGTAAACAGTCTCCCCTACACCACCACCACAACAGTAAACAGTCTCCCCTACACCACCACCACAACAGTAAACAGTCTCCCCTACACCACCACCACAACAGTAAACAGTCTCCCCTACACCACCACCACAACAGTAAACAGTCTCCCCTACACCACCACCACAACAGTAAACAGTCTCCCCTACACCACCACCACAACAGTAAACAGTCTCCCTACACCACCACCACAACAGTAAACAGTCTCCCCTACACCACCACCACAACAGTAAACAGTCTCCCCTACACCACCACCACAACAGTAAACAGTCTCCCTACACCACCACCACAACAGTAAACAGTCTCCCCTACACCACCACCACAACAGTAAACAGTCTCCCCTACACCACCACCACAACAGTAAACAGTCTCCCCCACCACAGTAAACACACACCACCACCACAACAGTACACCACCACCACAACAGTAAACAGTCTCCCCACCACAGTCACCACAACAGTAAACAGTCCCCTACACCACCACAACAGTAAACAGTCTCCCCTACACCACCACCACAACAGTAAACAGTCTCCCCCACCACCACAACAGTACACCACCACCACAACAGTAAACAGTCTCCCCTACACCACCACCACAACAGTAAACAGTCTCCCCTACACCACCACCACAACAGTAAACAGTCTCCCTACACCACCACCACAACAGTAAACAGTCTCCCCTACACCACCACCACAACAGTAAACAGTCTCCTACACCACCACCACAACAGTAAACAGTCTCCCCTACACCACCACCACAACAGTAAACAGTCTCCCCTACACCACCACCACAACAGTAAACAGTCTCCTACACCACCACCACAACAGTAAACAGTCCCCTACACCACCACCACAACAGTAAACAGTCTCTCCTACACCACCACCACAACAGTAAACAGTCTCCCCTACACCACCACCACAACAGTAAACAGTCTCCCCTACACCACCACCACAACAGTAAACAGTCTCCTACACCACCACCACAACAGTAAACAGTCTCCCCTACACCACCACCACAACAGTAAACAGTCTCTCCTACACCACCACCACAACAGTAAACAGTCTCCCCTACACCACCACCACAACAGTAAACAGTCCACACACCACCACAACAGTAAACAGTCTCCCTACACCACCACCACAACAGTAAACAGTCTCCCCTACACCACCACCACAACAGTAAACAGTCTCTCCTACACCACCACCACAACAGTAAACAGTCTCCCCTACACCACCACCACAACAGTAAACAGTCTCTCCTACACCACCACCACAACAGTAAACAGTCTCCCCTACACCACCACCACAACAGTAAACAGTCTCCCCTACACCACCACCACAACAGTAAACAGTCTCCCCCTACACCACCACCACAACAGTAAACAGTCTCCTACACCACCACCACAACAGTAAACAGTCTCCCCTACACCACCACCACAACAGTAAACAGTCTCCCCTACACCACCACCACAACAGTAAACAGTCTCCCCTACACCACCACCACAACAGTAAACAGTCTACACCACCACACCACCACCACAACAGTAAACAGTCTCCCCTACACCACCACCACAACAGTAAACAGTCTCCTACACCACCACCACAACAGTAAACAGTCTCCACCACCACCACAACAGTACACCACCACCACAAACAGTAAACAGTCTCCCCTACACCACCACCACAACAGTAAACAGTCTCCCACCACCACACCACCACCACAACAGTAAACAGTCTCCCCTACACCACCACCACAACAGTAAACAGTCTCCTACACCACCACCACAACAGTAAACAGTCTCCCTACACCACCACCACAACAGTAAACAGTCTCCCCTACACCACCACCACAACAGTAAACAGTCTCCTACACCACCACCACAACAGTAAACAGTCTCCCCTACACCACCACCACAACAGTAAACAGTCTCCCCTACACCACCACCACAACAGTAAACAGTCTCCCTACACCACCACCACAACAGTAAACAGTCTCCCCTACACCACCACCACAACAGTAAACAGTCTCCCCTACACCACCACCACAACAGTAAACAGTCTCCCTACACCACCACCACAACAGTAAACAGTCTACCTACACCACCACCACAACAGTAAACAGTCTCCCCTACACCACCACCACAACAGTAAACAGTCTCCCCTACACCACCACCACAACAGTAAACAGTCTCCCTACACCACCACCACAACAGTAAACAGTCTCCCCTACACCACCACCACACAGTACAGTAAACAGTCAGTCTCCTACACCACCACCACAACAGTAAACAGTCTCCCCTACACCACCACCACAACAGTAAACAGTCTCCCTACACCACCACCACAACAGTAAACAGTCTCCTACACCACCACCACAACAGTAAACAGTCTCCTACACCACCACCACAACAGTAAACAGTCTCCCCTACACCACCACCACAACAGTAAACAGTCTCCCTACACCACCACCACAACAGTAAACAGTCTCCCCTACACCACCACCACAACAGTAAACAGTCTCCTACACCACCACCACAACAGTAAACAGTCTCCCCTACACCACCACCACAACAGTAAACAGTCTCCCTACACCACCACCACAACAGTACACCACCACCACAACAGTAAACAGTCCCCTACACCACCACCACAACAGTAAACAGTCTCCTAAACAGTCCACCACCACCACAACAGTAAACAGTCTCCCTACACCACCACCACAACAGTAAACAGTCTCCTACACCACCACCACAACAGTAAACAGTCTCCCTACACCACCACCACAACAGTAAACAGTCTCCCCTACACCACCACCACAACAGTAAACAGTCTCCTACACCACCACCACAACAGTAAACAGTCTCCCCTACACCACCACCACAACAGTAAACAGTCTCCTACACCACCACCACAACAGTAAACAGTCTCCCTACACCACCACCACAACAGTAAACAGTCTCCTACACCACCACCACAACAGTAAACAGTCTCCCCTACACCACCACCACAACAGTAAACAGTCTCCCTACACCACCACCACAACAGTAAACAGTCTCCCTACACCACCACCACAACAGTAAACAGTCTCCCTACACCACCACCACAACAGTACACCACCACCACAACAGTAAACAGTCTACACCACCACCACAACAGTAAACAGTCTCCCTACACCACCACCACCACCACCACAACAGTAAACAGTCTCCCTACACCACCACCACAACAGTAAACAGTCTCCTACACCACCACCACACACAGTAAACAGTCTCCCCTACACCACCACCACAACAGTAAACAGTCTCCCCTACACCACCACCACAACAGTAAACAGTCTCCTACACCACCACCACAACAGTAAACAGTCTCCCCTACACCACCACCACAACAGTAAACAGTCTCCTACACCACCACCACAACAGTAAACAGTCTCCCCTACACCACCACCACAACAGTAAACAGTCTCCTACACCACCACCACAACAGTAAACAGTCCCCTACACCACCACCACAACAGTAAACAGTCTCCTACACCACCACCACAACAGTAAACAGTCTCCTACACCACCACCACAACAGTAAACAGTCTCCCCACCACACCACCACCACAACAGTAAACAGTCCACCACCACACCACCACACCACAACAGTAAACAGTCTCCTACACCACCACCACAACAGTAAACAGTCTCCCCTACACCACCACCACAACAGTAAACAGTCTCCTACACCACCACCACAACAGTAAACAGTCCCCCTACACCACCACCACAACAGTAAACAGTCTCCCTACACCACCACCACAACAGTAAACAGTCTCCCCTACACCACCACCACAACAGTAAACAGTCTCCTACACCACCACCACAACAGTAAACAGTCTCCCTACACCACCACCACAACAGTAAACAGTCTCCCCTACACCACCACCACAACAGTAAACAGTCTCCTACACCACCACCACAACAGTAAACAGTCTCCCCTACACCACCACCACAACAGTAAACAGTCTCCCCTACACCACCACCACAACAGTAAACAGTCTCTCTACACCACCACCACAACAGTAAACAGTCTCCCCTACACCACCACCACAACAGTAAACAGTCTCCCCTACACCACCACCACAACAGTAAACAGTCTCCTACACCACCACCACAACAGTAAACAGTCTCCCCTACACCACCACCACAACAGTAAACAGTCTCCCCTACACCACCACCACAACAGTAAACAGTCTCCCCTACACCACCACCACAACAGTAAACAGTCTCCCCTACACCACCACCACAACAGTAAACAGTCTCCCCTACACCACCACCACAACAGTAAACAGTCTCCTACACCACCACCACAACAGTAAACAGTCTCCCCTACACCACCACCACAACAGTAAACAGTCTCCTTACACCACCACCACAACAGTAAACAGTCTCCTACACCACCACCACAACAGTAAACAGTCTCCCCTACACCACCACCACAACAGTAAACAGTCTCCTACACCACCACCACAACAGTAAACAGTCCCCTACACCACCACCACAACAGTAAACAGTCTCCCCTACACCACCACCACAACAGTAAACAGTCTCTCCTACACCACCACCACAACAGTAAACAGTCTCCCTACACCACCACCACAACAGTAAACAGTCTCCCCTACACCACCACAACAACAGTAAACAGTCTCTCCTACACCACCACCACAACAGTAAACAGTCTCCTACACCACCACCACAACAGTAAACAGTCTCCCCTACACCACCACCACAACAGTAAACAGTCTCCTACACCACCACCACAACAGTAAACAGTCTCCCCTACACCACCACCACAACAGTAAACAGTCTCCCCTACACCACCACCACAACAGTAAACAGTCTAGTACACCACCACCACAACAGTAAACAGTCTCCTCTACACCACCACCACAACAGTAAACAGTCTCTCCTACACCACCACCACAACAGTAAACAGTCTCCTACACCACCACCACAACAGTAAACAGTCTCCCCTACACCACCACCACAACAGTAAACAGTCCCCTACACCACCACCACAACAGTAAACAGTCTCCTACACCACCACCACAACAGTAAACAGTCCCCTACACCACCACCACAACAGTAAACAGTCTCCCCTACACCACCACCACAACAGTAAACAGTCTCTCCTACACCACCACCACAACAGTAAACAGTCTCCCCTACACCACCACCACAACAGTAAACAGTCTCCCCTACACCACCACAACAACAGTAAACAGTCTCTCCTACACCACCACCACAACAGTAAACAGTCTCCTATACCACCACCACAACAGTAAACAGTCTCCCCTACACCACCACCACAACAGTAAACAGTCTCCTACACCACCACCACAACAGTAAACAGTCTCCCCTACACCACCACCACAACAGTAAACAGTCTCCCCTACACCACCACAACAACAGTAAACAGTCTCTCCTACACCACCACCACAACAGTAAACAGTCTCTCCTACACCACCACCACAACAGTAAACAGTCTCCTACACCACCACCACAACAGTAAACAGTCTCTCCTACACCACCACCACAACAGTAAACAGTCTCTCCTACACCACCACCACAACAGTAAACAGTCTCTCCTACACCACCACCACAACAGTAAACAGAGAGAATTTCGGATAGTTCGCATGATATATATATATATTGCTGCAGGCCTGCGTTCAATCCCCGACCGTCCAGAAGAGCCTCGAACTCCATCTTGATACTCAGAGAAGCCAGTGAGTGAAGAGGTGTACTCGGACACCTGTAGAGCTGAGAAGAGAGGCTCTATAGGCTCTATAAGGAGCTTGTCTTCCACGCGTGTTATACCTTAACTCTTTAAGAGAGCATTTAAGAGCGCTGAATGGCCTCGTTAGAGTTGAGGCACTCGGGGCTGCCAAGAGTTCCAAGAGTTATATATAATAATAATATATTATAATATATTATAATATATTATTGTAATTAAAAAAAATGTTCTTCACAGGTATTGCCAGAAGGGTGACGACGAACAGTGCCGGAATATGTGGTAATTTATGTATCCTGGCTCTTGTTCCAGGATATTATTATATATTATAAGATATATTATTGGTCTATAGACTATAGTTAACAGACTGTATTTAAGAAAAACATTTGTCGTACGAGTCAAGAATCATCTCCTTGAGGTTATCTTGGGGGTTATCTTGAAGTTATCTTAAGATGATTTCGGGGCTTAGCGTCCCCGCGGCCCGGTCCTCGACCAGGCCTCCACCTTTTGAGAACTGAAACGTTTGTCGAAAATTTAAAAAAATAATGTTCTTCACAGGTATTGCCAGAAGGGTGACGACGAACAGTGCCGGAATATGCGGTAATTTATGTATCCTGGCTCTTGTTCCAAGATGTAATTAGAAAACCACTTGTAAAGAGTTATTACAGGTACAAGGGTCTGAAATACAATTCCTCTCCCATGGAGAGAGGATGGGCGTTCTTCCTGCTACACCAGGGGATTGAACTCGGACCCGCATGACGCCAGACCCTCGCTCTACCCTCCACCCGCAAGTCGGGATGGCACGGGGGGGGGGGGATGGAATGGTGCTCAACCACTTAATGTGGATGGTCGTGGTGATTGAACTCGGACCCGCATGACGCCAGCAGTAATTAATGGAGTTAGCGTCATCTCCTTAAGGAAGGTGTGACCACACTCGCTAACAAGGAGAGAGCTGATCCTCCCGACTGTTATGGGTGGCTCAGTACACAGTTTCACTTTCTGTGTACTCTATACACTGGAGTTTCCTGTTGTTCTATATGGCTGTTGTGAGTGTATGAGTACATACATACACACGTGGGGCTACTCAGTCACTTATGAGGTACACAGTCACATGTGGGCAACACAGCTACATATGTGCTACACCTCCACATATGGACCTGAACAGTCACATGTTAGCTACATCTGAAAGCTTCAGATTTAAAGTTGAGTCACAGTTGTGTTCAACCCGCAGTCAGGTGTCTGCATGACGCAAGGCCAAGACGCAACTCGAGTACGCGCCAAAAGTTAGTTACGTAACGCAATATGAACAACATTCTTCAATGTGCAAAAGGAACCCGCAGTTGCATCCGTCAATTGCAATATTGAGTTCTTGCACGCTTCTTCACGCAGACGCAACTCCCAGACGCAACTCCTAGACGCAACCCCGAAGAGAATTCTTCAACACGGCTAGTGAACACGCAAGTGCATCCGTCAACTGCTAGACGCAACCAATGCACACTGAACCACTCACAGCAAAAACAAACAATAACATCAACGGAAGTTAACTCACCCGCCAGCATGGTGGATGAGGCGTAAGCCGCAATTGATGCCTCCACTTATCCACATCCATATCCACCTACACTGACCCACAAAGGTCACCGCAATAGGTGAGTACAAAGGTGGAACGCACGTATCCGAAGGGCACATCAACCTAGGCATCATTAGTCGCTATAAACGTTGAGGCGGGACAATAAAAATATCCCCATAGAGAGGAGCTCATCTTTATTGAGAACTGCGTCAAGCAACGCCTCTGACTTCATGTGCTCGCTATGGGCTTAGGGGTCTCTCCTAGCACACACATGGCAACGGTGCCAGGTGTACTACCCAACTGTCATCAACAGTCACCAACAGTCACCAAGTCACCAACACAGTCACCAACACAGTCACCAACAGTCACCAACACAGTCACCAACAGTCACCAACAGTCACCAACAGTCACCAACACAGTCACCAACAGTCACCAACAGTCACCAACACAGTCACCAACACAGTCACCAACAGTCACCAACAGTCACTAACACAGTCACCAACAGTCACTAACACAGTCACCAACAGTCACCAACAGTCACCAACACAGTCACCAACAGTCACCAACAGTCACCAACACAGTCACCAACAGTCACCAACAGTCACCAACACAGTCACCAACAGTCACCAACAGTCACCAACACAGTCACCAACAGTCACCAACAGTCACCAACACAGTCACCAACAGTCACCAACAGTCACCAACACAGTCACCAACAGTCACCAACAGTCACCAACACAGTCACCAACACAGTCACCAACACAGTCACCAACACAGTCACCAACAGTCACCAACAGTCACCAACAGTCACCAACACAGTCACCAACACAGTCACCAACACAGTCACCAACAGTCACCAACAGTCACCAACAGTCACCAACACAGTCACCAACACAGTCACCAACAGTCACCAACACAGTCACCAACAGTCACCAACAGTCACCAACAGTCACCAACACAGTCACCAACAGTCACCAACACAGTCACCAACACAGTCCCCAACAGTCACCAACAGTCACCAACACAGTCACCAACAGTCACCAACACAGTCACCAACAGTCACCAACACAGTCACCAACAGTCACCAACAGTCACCAACACAGTCACCAACAGTCACCAACACAGTCACCAACAGTCACCAACACAGTCACCAACAGTCACCAACAGTCACCAACACAGTCACCAACAGTCACCAACAGTCACCAACACAGTCACCAACAGTCACCAACAGTCACCAACACAGTCACCAACAGTCACCAACACAGTCACCAACAGTCACCAACACAGTCACCAACAGTCACCAACAGTCACCAACACAGTCACCAACAGCCACCAACAGTCACCAACACAGTCACCAACACAGTCACCAACACAGTCACCAACAGTCACCAACAGTCACCAACACAGTCACCAACACAGTCACCAACAGTCACCAACAGTCACCAACACAGTCACCAACACAGTCACCAACACAGTCACCAACACAGTCACCAACAGTCACCAACAGTCACCAACACAGTCACCAACAGTCACCAACACAGTCACCAACAGTCACCAACAGTCACCAACAGTCACCAACAGTCACCAACAGTCACCAACTGTCACCAACACAGTCACCAACAGTCACCAACAGTCACCAACACAGTCACCAACACAGTCACCAACAGTCACCAACACAGTCACCAACACAGTCACCAACAGTCACCAACACAGTCACCAACACAGTCACCAACAGTCACCAACAGTCACCAACAGTCACCAACAGTCACCAACAGTCACCAACACAGTCACCAACAGTCACCAACAGTCACCAACAGTCACCAACAGTCACCAACAGTCACCAACACAGTCACCAACAGTCACCAGCAGTCACCAACAGTCACCAACAGTCACCAACACAGTCACCAACAGTCACCAACAGTCACCAACACAGTCACCAACAGTCACCAACACAGTCACCAACAGTCACCAACACAGTCACCAACAGGCACCAACACAGTCACCAACAGTCACCAACACAGTCACCAACAGTCACCAACACAGTCACCAACAGTCACCAACACAGTCACCAACAGTCACCAACAGTCACCAACAGTCACCAAAACAGTCACCAACAGTCACCAACAGTCACCAACAGTCACCAACACAGTCACCAACAGTCACCAACAGTCATCAACACAGACACCAACAGTCACCAACAGTCACCAACACAGTCACCAACAGTCACCAACACAGACACCAACAGTCACCAACAGTCACCAACACAGTCACCAACAGTCACCAACACAGTCACCAACAGTCACCAACAGTCACCAACACAGACACCAACAGTCACCAACAGTCACCAACACAGTCACCAACAGTCACCAACAGTCACCAACCAGTCACCAACACAGACACCAACAGTCACCAACAGTCACCAACACAGTCACCACCACACCAACACAGTCACCAGACCAGTCACCAACAGTCACCAACAGTCACCAACACAGCCACCAACACCACCAACAGTCACCAACACAGTCACCAACAGTCACCAACAGTCACCAACACAGTCACCAACAGTCACCAACAGTCACCAACACAGTCACCAACAGTCACCACCAACACAGTCACCAGACAGTCACCAACACAGTCACCAACAGTCACCAACACAGTCACCAACAGTCACCAACACAGTCACCAACAGTCACCAACAGTCACCAACACAGAACACCAACAGTCACCAACACAGTCACCAACAGTCACCAACAGTCACCACAGTCACCAGACCACAGTCACCAACACAGTCACCAACAGTCACCAACACAGTCACCAACAGTCACCAACAGTCACCAACACAGTCACCAACAGTCACCAACACAGTCACCAACAGTCACCAACACAGTCACCAACAGTCACCAACACAGTCACCAACAGTCACCAACAGTCACCAACAGTCACCAACACAGTCACCAACAGTCACCAACAGTCACCAACACAGTCACCAACAGTCACCAACACAGTCACCAACAGTCACCAACACAGTCACCAGACCAGTCACCAACACAGTCACCAACAGTCACCAACAGTCACCAACACAGTCACCAACAGTCACCAACACAGCCACCAACCAGTCACCAACAGTCACCAGACCAGTCACCAACACAGTCACCAACACAGTCACACCAACACAGTCACCAACAGTCACCAACACACCAACACAGTCACCAACAGTCACCAACACAGTCACCAGACCACCACACCAACACAGTCACCAGACCACAGTCACCAACACAGTCACCAACAGTCACCAACACAGTCACCAACACACACCAACAGTCACCAACAGTCACCAACACAGTCACCAACACACACCAACCAGCCACCAGTCACCAACACAGTCACCAACAGTCACCAACACAGTCACCAGACAGTCACCAACACAGTCACCAACACAGTCACCAACACAGTCACCAGACCAGTCACCAACACAGTCACCAACAGTCACCAACACAGTCACCAACAGTCACCAACACACCAACACAGTCACCACCAGTCACCAACACACCAACACAGTCACCAACAGTCACCAACACAGTCACCAACCACCACCAAAACACAGCCAACAGTCCCCAACACAGTCACCAACAGTCACCAACACAGTCACCAACAGTCACCAACACAGTCACCAACACCAGTCACCAACAGTCACCAACACACCAACACAGTCACCAACACAGTCACCAACACAGCCACCAGTCACCAACACAGTCACCACAGTCACCAACCACCACCAACACAGTCACCAGACCACCACCAACACAGTCACCAACAGTCACCAACACAGTCACCAACAGTCACCAACACAGTCACCAACAGTCACCAACACAGTCACCAACCAGTCACCAACACAGTCACCAACCAACACACAACACAGTCACCAACAGTCACCAACAGTCACCAGACCAGTCACCAACACAGTCACCAACAGTCACCAACAGTCACCAACACAGTCACAACAGTCACAACAGTCACCAACACAGACCCAACAGTCACCAACAGTCACCAACACAGTCACCAGACAGTCACCAACACAGCCACCAACAGTCACCAACAGTCACCAACACAGTCACCAAACAGTCACCAACACAGTCACCAACAGTCACCAACAGTCACCAACACAGCCACCAACAGTCACCAACAGTCACCAACACAGTCACCAACAGTCACCAACAGTCACCAGACCACAGTCACCAACACAGCCACCAACAGTCACCACACACCAACACAGCCACCAACCAACACCAACACAGTCACCAACACAGTCACCAACACACCACCAGTCACCAACACACCAACCAGTCACCACACCAACACAGCACCAACACAGTCACCAACAGTCACCAACAGTCCACCAACACCACCACAGTCACCAGACCACCACACCAACACACCACCAGTCACCAACACAGTCACCAACACACCACCAGTCACCAACACACCAACACAGTCACCAGACCACACACCAACACAGTCACCAGACCACCACACCAACAGTCACCAACCAGTCACCAACACACCAACACAGTCACCAACAGTCACCAACACAGTCACCAGACCAACACACCAACACAGTCACCAACCACCACACCAACACAGTCACCAGACAGTCACCAACACAGTCACCAACAGTCACCAACAGTCACCAACAGTCACCACCAGTCACCAACACAGTCACCAACCACACCAACAGTCACCAACAGTCACCAACACAGTCACCAGACAGTCACCAACACAGTCACCAGACCACACACCAACACAGTCACCAGACCACCAACACCAACACAGTCACCAACACCACCACCACCAACACAGCCACCACAGACACCACACACAACACAGCCACCAGACACACCACACCAACACAGTCACCAACCAGTCACCAACACACCACCACAGTCACCAACACAGTCACCAGACAGTCACCAACAGTCACCAACCACACACCAACACAGTCACCAACACAGTCACCCAACACAGTCACCAGACCAGTCACCAACACACCACCAGACCAACAGTCACCAACACAGTCACCAACACCACCACAGTCACCAGACAGTCACCAACACAGTCACCAACAGTCACCAACACAGTCACCAGACCACAGTCACCAACACAGTCACCAACCACCACACCAACAGTCACCAACACAGTCACCAACACAGTCACAGTCACCAACACACCAACACAGTCACCACCAGTCACCAACACAGTCACCAACAGTCACCAACACAGTCACCACCACACCACCACAGTCACCAACACAGTCACCAACAGTCACCAACACAGTCACCAGACAGTCACACAACAGTCACCAACACAGTCACCAACAGACACCACACAGTCACCACACACCAGTCACCAACACAGTCACCAACCACCACCAACAACACACCAACAGACACCACACCAACACAGTCACCAACCACCACACCAACACAGTCACCAGACCACCACACAACACAGCCACCAGACCACCACACCAACACAGTCACCAACACAACACACCAACACAGTCACCAACACAGTCACCAACCAGTCACCAACACAGTCACCAGACCACCACACCAACACAGTCACCAGACCACAGTCACACAGCCACCAACACCACCACAGTCACCAACACAGTCACCAGACCACCACACCAACACAGTCACCAACACCACCAACAGTCACCAACACAGTCACCAACAGTCACAACACAGTCACCAACACAGTCACCAACACAGTCACCAACAGTCACCCAACACACCAACAGTCACCAACACAGTCACCAACAGTCACCAACAGTCACCAGACCAGTCACCAACACAGTCACCAACCAGTCACCAACACAGTCACCAACACAGTCACCAACACAGTCACCAACACCAGTCACCAACACAGTCACCAACCAGTCACCAACACAGTCACCAGACCACCACACACCACAGTCACCACCAACAACACAGTCACCAACCACCACACCAACACAGCCACCAGACCACCACACCAACACAGCCACCAACCACCACACCAACACAGTCACCAGACCAACACAGTCACCAACACAGTCACCAGACCAACACACCAACACAGTCACCAACAGTCACCAACACAGTCACCAACAGTCACCAACACAGTCACCAACAGTCACCCAACACAGTCACCAACAGTCACCAACACAGTCACCAACAGTCACCAACACAGTCACCAGACCACCACACAACACAGTCACCAACACAGTCACCAACACACCACCAGACCAACACCAACACAGTCACCAGACCACACAACACAGCCACCAACAGTCACCAACACAGTCACCACACAGTCACAACACCAGTCACCACCACACCAACACAGTCACCAACACAGTCACCAACACAGTCACCAGACCACACACCAACACAGCCACCAGACCAACAGTCACCAACACAGTCACCAGACCAACAGTCACCAACACAGTCACCAACCAGTCACCAACACACCAACACAGTCACCAACAGTCACACAACACAGTCACCAGACCACCACACCAACACAGTCACCAACACCACCACAGTCACCACAGTCACCAACACAGTCACCAACACAGTCACCAACACAGTCACCAACACAGTCACCAACACCACCACACCAACACAGTCACCAACAGTCACCAACACAGTCACCAGACCAGTCACCAACACAGCCACCACAGTCACCAACACACCAACACAGTCACCAGACCACCACACCAACACAGTCACCAACCAGTCACACCACACAGTCACCACCAGACCAACACACCAACACAGTCACCAACAGTCACCAACACAGTCACCAACAGACCAACAGTCACCAACACAGTCACCAGACCACCACCAACACAGTCACCAACACCACCACACCAACACAGCCACCAGACCACCAACACAGTCACCAGACCAGTCACCAACACAGTCACCAGACCAGTCACCAACACAGTCACCAACCACCACACCAACACACCACCAGACCACCACACCAACACAGTCACCAGACCACCACACCAACACAGTCACCAACACCACCACACCAGTCACAGTCACAGACCACCACACCAACACAGTCACCAGACCACACACCAACACAGTCACCAACAGTCACCAACAGTCACCAACACAGTCACCAACAGACCAACACACCAACACAGTCACCAGACCCAACAGTCACCAACACAGTCACCAACAGTCACCAACACAGCCACCAGACCACCACAGACCAACACAGCCACCAGACCAACACCACCACAGTCACCAGACCACCACCACCAACACAGTCACCAGACAGTCACACCAACACAGTCACCAGACCACCACCACCAACACAGTCACCAACCACCACACCAACACAGTCACCAGACACCACACCAACACAGTCACCAGACCAGTCACCAACACAGCACCAGTCACCAACAGTCACCAACACCAGACCACCACACCAACACAGTCACCAGACCACCACACCAACACAGTCACCAGACCACCACACCAACACAGCCCACCAGACAGTCACCAACAGTCACCAACAGTCACCAACACAGTCACCAGACAGTCACCAACAGTCACCAACACAGTCACCAGACCACCACACCAACACAGTCACCAACAGTCACCACAGTCACCAACAGACCAACAACACAGCCACCAGACCAACACACCAACACAGTCACCAGACAGTCACCAACACACCACCAGTCACCAACACACCAACACAGTCACCAGACCACCACCCAACACAGTCACCAGACCACAGTCAGCCACCAGACCACCACACCAACACAGTCACCAACAGTCACCAACACAGTCACCAACAGACCAACACACCAACACAGTCCAGACCAACACACCAACACAGTCACCAACACCACCAACAGTCACCAACAGTCACCACAGTCACCAACAGTCACCAACACACACCAACACAGTCACCAACCAGTCACCAACACAGTCACCAGACCAACAGTCACCAACAGCACCAGACCACCACCAACACACCAACAGACACCAACCACAGTCACCACCACACACCAACACAGTCACACCAGACCAACACACCAACACACCCACACAGTCACCACCACACCAACACAGTCACCAGACCACAGTCACCAACACAGCCACCAGACCACCACACCCAACACAGCCACCAACACCACCACACACCACACAGTCACCAACAGTCACCAACAGTCACCAGACCACAGTCACCAACACACCAACCAACACAGTCACCAACAGTCACCAACACAGCCACCAGACCAACACACCAACACAGTCACCAACCACCACACCAACACAGTCACCAGACAGTCACCAACACAGCCACCAGACCACCACACCAACACAGTCACCAGACCACCACACCAACACAGTCACCAACAGTCACCCAACACAGTCACCAGACCAGTCACCAACACACCAACACAGTCACCAGACCAGTCACCAACACAGTCACCAGACCACCACACCAACACAGTCACCAACCAGTCACCAACACAGTCACCAGACCAGTCACCAACACAGTCACCAACAGTCACCACCAACACAGTCACCAACAGTCACACCAACACAGTCACCAACCAGTCACCAACACAGTCACCAGACAGTCACCAACACAGTCACCAACCAGTCACCAACACAGCCACCAGACCAACAGTCACCAACACAGTCACCAGACCAGTCACCAACACAGTCACCAACAGTCACCAACAGTCACCAACAGTCACCAACACAGTCACCAACAGTCACCAACACAGTCACCAGACCACACACCAACACAGTCACCAGACCAGTCACCAACACAGTCACCAGACCACCACACCAACACAGCCACCAGTCACCAACACACCAACACAGTCACCAACCACCACACCAACACAGTCACCAGACAGTCACCAACACAGTCACCAGACCAGTCACCAACACAGTCACCAGACCACACACCCAACACAGTCACCAGACACACACCAACACAGTCACCAGACCACCACACCAACACAGTCACCAGACAGTCACCAACACAGTCACCACCACACCAACACAGTCACCAGACCACCACACCACACAGCCACCAGACCAACACACCAACACAGTCACCAGACAGTCACCAACACAGTCACCAGACCACAGTCACCAACACAGCCACCAGACCAACACACCAACACAGTCACCAACCACACCAACACAGTCACCAGACACAGTCCAACACAGTCACCAACCACCACACCAACACAGTCACCAACAGTCACCAACACAGTCACCACAGTCACCAACACACCACCACAGTCACCAACCACCACACCAACACAGTCACCAGACCAGTCACCAACACAGTCACCAACAGTCACCAACACAGTCACCAGACAGTCACCAACAGTCACCCAACACAGTCACCACAGTCACCAGACAGTCACCAACACAGTCACCACAGTCAGTCACCAGACACAGTCACCAACACAGCCACCAGTCACCAACAGTCACCAACACAGTCACCAGACCACCAGTCACCACAGTCACCAACACAGTCACCAACACAGCCACCAGACCACCACACCAACACAGTCACCACCAGACAGTCACCAACACAGTCACCAACACAGTCACCAACAGTCACCAACACAGCCACCAGACCACAGTCACCACAGTCACCAACACAGTCACCAACACACCACACCAACACAGCCACCAGACCACCACACCAACACAACCACCAGCCACCACACCAACACAGTCACCAGACCACCACACCAACACAGTCACCAACAGTCACCAACACAGTCACCAGACCACCACCAACAGTCACCAACACACCACCACAGTCACCAACACACCACCACACCAACACAGTCACCAACCAGTCACCAACACAGTCACCAACCAGTCACCAACACAGTCACCAACAGTCACCACACACAGTCACCAACAACACACCACCAGTCACCAACACACCAACACAGTCACCAACCACCACACCAACACAGCCACCAGACCACCACAGTCACCAACAGTCACCAACACAGCCAACAGACCACCACACCAACACAGTCACCAACCAGTCACCAACACAGCCACCAGACCAACACACCAACACAGTCACCAGACCAGTCACCAACACAGTCACCAACAGTCACCAACACAGTCACCAACACACCAACACAGTCACCAGACAGTCACCAACACAGTCACCAACCAGTCACCAACACAGTCACCAACAGTACAACACAGTCACCAGACCACCACACCACCACAGTCACCAACAGTCACCAGACCACCAACACAGTCACCAAACACAGTCACCACAGTCACCAACACAGTCACCACACCAACACAGTCACCAACACACCAACACAGTCACCAGACCACCACACCAACACAGTCACCACCAGTCACCAACACAGTCACCAGACCACCACACCACCACAGTCACCAACAGTCACCAACACAGTCACCAACAGTCACCAACACAGTCACCAACACAGTCACCAACACAGTCACCAACAGTCACCAACAGTCACCAGACCACCACACCAACACAGTCACCAGACAGTCACACCAACACAGTCACCAACAGTCACCAACACACCCACAGTCACCAACCAACACCAACACAGACACCAACAGTCACCAACAGTCACCAACACAGTCACCAACACAGTCACCAACCAGTCACCAACACAGTCACCAACAGTCACCAACAGTCACCAACACAGTCACCAACAGTCACCAACACAGTCACCAACACCAACAGTCACCAACACAGTCACCAACACAGTCACCAACCACAGTCACACAGTCACCAGTCACCAACACACCACCAACAGTCACCACCAGTCACCAACACAGTCACCAACACAGTCACCAACAGTCACCAACACCACCACAGTCACCAACACAGTCACACAGTCACACAGTCACCAACACAGTCACCAACACAGTCACCAACACAGTCACACCAACACAGTCACCAACAGTCACCAACACAGTCACCAACAGTCACCAACAGTCACCAGTCACCAGTCACCAACCAGTCACCAACAGTCAGACCAACACAGTCACCAACAGTCACCAACACCACACCAACAACAGTCACCAAACAGTCACCAACAGTCACCCAACACACCAGACCAACACACCAACACAGTCACCAACAGTCACCAACACAGTCACCAGACCACAGTCACCAACAGTCACCAACAGTCACCAACACAGTCACCACCAACACAGTCACCAACAGTCACCAACAGTCACCAACACAGTCACCAACAGTCACCAACACAGTCACCAACAGTCACCAACAGTCACCAACACAGTCACCAACACAGTCACCAGACCACCACCAACACAGTCACCAGACACCACACCAACACAGTCACCAACAGTCACCAACAGTCACCAACACAGTCACCAACACAGTCACCAACAGTCACCAACACAGTCACCAACAGTCACCAACACAGTCACCAACAGTCACCAACAGTCACCAACACAGTCACCAACAGTCACCAACAGTCACCAACACAGTCACCAACAGTCACCAACACAGTCACCAACAGTCACCAAAACAGTCACCAACAGTCCCCAACACAGTCACCAACAGTCACCAACACAGTCACCAACAGTCACCAACACAGTCACCAACACAGTCACCAACAGTCACCAACAGTCACCAACACAGTCACCAACACAGTCACCAACAGTCACCAACAGTCACCAACACAGTCACCAACAGTCACCAACAGTCACCAACACAGTCACCAACAGTCACCAACACAGTCACCAACAGTCACCGACACAGTCACCAACAGTCACCAACACAGTCACCAACAGTCACCAACACAGTCACCAACAGTCACCAACATAGTCACCAACAGTCACCAACACAGTCACCAACAGTCACCAACAGTCACCAACAGTCACCAAAACAGTCACCAACAGTCACCAACAGTCACCAACACAGTCACCAACAGTCACCAACAGTCACCAACACAGACACCAACAGTCACCAACAGTCACCAACGCAGTCACCAACAGTCACCAACACAGACACCAACAGTCACCAACAGTCACCAACACAGTCACCAACAGTCACCAACACAGTCACCAACAGTCACCAACAGTCACCAACACAGACACCAACAGTCACCAACAGTCACCAACACAGTCACCAACAGTCACCAACAGTCACCAACACAGTCACCAACACAGACACCAACAGTCACCAACAGTCACCAACACAGACACCAACAGTCACCAACACAGTCACCAACACAGTCACCAACAGTCACCAACAGTCACCAACACAGTCACCAACAGTCACCAACAGTCACCAACACAGTCACCAACAGTCACCAACAGTCACCAACAGTCACCAACAGTCACCAACACAGTCACCAACAGTCACCAACAGTCACCAACACAGTCACCAACAGTCACCAACAGTCACCAACAGTCACCAACAGTCACCAACACAGTCACCAACACAGTCACCAACAGTCACCAACAGTCACCAACACAGTCACCAACAGTCACCAACACAGTCACCAACAGTCACCAACACAGTCACCAACAGTCACCAACAGTCACCAACACAGTCACCAACAGTCACCAACACAGTCACCAACAGTCACCAACACAGACACCAACAGTCACCAACAGTCACCAACAGTCACCAACAGTCACCAACACAGTCACCAACAGTCACCAACAGTCACCAACAGTCACCAACACAGTCACCAACAGTCACCAACAGTCACCAACACAGTCACCAACACAGTCACCAACAGTCACCAACAGTCACCAACATAGTCTCCAACAGTCACCAACACAGTCACCAACAGTCACCAACACAGACACCAACAGTCACCAACAGTCACCAACACAGTCACCAACAGTCACCAACAGTCACCAACAGTCACCAACACAGTCACCAACACAGTCACCAACAGTCACCAACAGTCACCAACACAGTCACCAACAGTCACCAACACAGTCACCAACAGTCACCAACACAGTCACCAACAGTCACCAACAGTCACCAACAGTCACCAACACAGTCACCAACAGTCACCAACAGTCACCAACAGTCACCAACACAGTCACCAACAGTCACCAACACAGTCACCAACACAGTCACCAACAGTCACCAACAGTCACCAACAGTCACCAACACAGTCACTAACAGTCACCAACAGTCACCAACACAGTCACCAACAGTCACCAACACAGTCACCAACAGTCACCAACACAGTCACCAACACAGTCACCAACAGTCACCAACACAGTCACCAACAGTCACCAACAGTCACCAACAGTCACCAACAGTCACCAACACAGTCACCAACAGTCACCAACAGTCACCAACACAGTCACCAACAGTCACCAACAGTCACCAACACAGTCACCAACAGTCACCAACAGTCACCAACAGTCACCAACACAGTCACCAACAGTCACCAACAGTCACCAACACAGTCACCAACAGTCACCAACAGTCACCAACACAGTCACCAACACAGTCACCAACACAGTCACCAACAGTCACCAACAGTCACCAACACAGTCACCAACAGTCACCAACACAGTCACCAACAGTCACCAACACAGACACCAACAGTCACCAACAGTCACCAACACAGTCACCAACAGTCACCAACAGTCACCAACAGTCACCAACAGTCACCAACACAGTCACCAACAGTCACCAACAGTCACCAACACAGTCACCAACAGTCACCAACAGTCACCAACAGTCACCAACAGTCACCAACACAGTCACCAACAGTCACCAACAGTCACCAACACAGTCACCAACAGTCACCAACAGTCACCAACACAGTCACCAACACAGTCACCAACACAGTCACCAACAGTCACCAACAGTCACCAACACAGTCACCAACAGTCACCAACACAGTCACCAACAGTCACCAACACAGACACCAACAGTCACCAACAGTCACCAACACAGTCACCAACAGTCACCAACAGTCACCAACAGTCACCAACACAGTCACCAACACAGTCACCAACAGTCACCAACAGTCACCAACACAGTCACCAACAGTCACCAACACAGTCACCAACAGTCACCAACACAGTCACCAACAGTCACCAACAGTCACCAACAGTCACCAACACAGTCACCAACAGTCACCAACAGTCACCAACAGTCACCAACACAGTCACCAACAGTCACCAACACAGTCACCAACACAGTCACCAACAGTCACCAACAGTCACCAACAGTCACCAACAGTCACCAACACAGTCACTAACAGTCACCAACAGTCACCAACACAGTCACCAACAGTCACCAACACAGTCACCAACAGTCACCAACACAGTCACCAACACAGTCACCAACAGTCACCAACACAGTCACCAACAGTCACCAACAGTCACCAACAGTCACCAACAGTCACCAACACAGTCACCAACAGTCACCAACAGTCACCAACACAGTCACCAACAGTCACCAACAGTCACCAACACAGTCACCAACAGTCACCAACAGTCACCAACAGTCACCAACACAGTCACCAACAGTCACCAACAGTCACCAACAGTCACCAACAGTCACCAACACAGTCACCAACACAGTCACCAACACAGTCACCAACAGTCACCAAAAGTCACCAACACAGTCACCAACAGTCACCAACACAGTCACCAACAGTCACCAACACAGACACCAACAGTCACCAACAGTCACCAACACAGTCACCAACAGTCACCAACAGTCACCAACACAGTCACCAACACAGTCACCAACAGTCACCAACAGTCACCAACACAGTCACCAACAGTCACCAACACAGTCACCAACAGTCACCAACAGTCACCAACACAGTCACCAACAGTCACCAACAGTCACCAACAGTCACCAACACAGTCACCAACAGTCACCAACAGTCACCAACAGTCACCAACACAGTCACCAACAGTCACCAACACAGTCACCAACACAGTCACCAACAGTCACCAACAGTCACCAACAGTCACCAACACAGTCACTAACAGTCACCAACAGTCACCAACACAGTCACCAACAGTCACCAACACAGTCACCAACAGTCACCAACACAGTCACCAACACAGTCACCAACAGTCACCAACAGTCACCAACAGTCACCAACACAGTCACCAACAGTCACCAACAGTCACCAACACAGTCACCAACAGTCACCAACAGTCACCAACACAGTCACCAACAGTCACCAACAGTCACCAACACAGACACCAACAGTCACCAACAGTCACCAACAGTCACCAACAGTCACCAACACAGTCACCAACAGTCACCAACAGTCACCAACAGTCACCAACACAGTCACCAACAGTCACCAACACAGTCACCAACAGTCACCAACACAGTCACCAACAGTCACCAACACAGTCACCAACAGTCACCAACAGTCACCAACAGTCACCAACACAGTCACCAACAGTCACCAACAGTCACCAACACAGTCACCAACAGTCACCAACAGTCACCAACACAGTCACCAACAGTCACCAACACAGTCACCAACAGTCACCAACAGTCACCAACACAGTCACCAACACAGTCACCAACAGTCACCAACAGTCACCAACAGTCACCAACACAGTCACCAACACTCACCAACAGTCACCAACAGTCACCAACACAGTCACCAACAGTCACCAACAGTCACCAACAGTCACCAACAGTCACCAACACAGTCACTAACAGTCACCAACAGTCACCAACACAGTCACCAACAGTCACCAACACAGTCACCAACAGTCACCAACACAGTCACCAACAGTTACCAACAGTCACCAACAGTCACCAACACAGTCACCAACAGTCACCAACACAGTCACCAACAGTCACCAACAGTCACCAACAGTCACCAACAGTCACCAACACAGTCACCAACACAGTCACCAACAGTCACCAACAGTCACCAACAGTCACCAACACAGTCACCAACAGTCACCAACAGTCACCAACACAGTCACCAACACAGTCACCAACACAGTCACCAACAGTCACCAACAGTCACCAACAATCACCAACACAGTCACCAACACAGTCACCAACACAGTCACCAACACAGTCACCATCAGTCACCAACAGTCACCAACAGTCACCAACACAGACGCCAACAGTCACCAACAGTCACCAACACAGTCACCAACAGTCACCAACAGTCACCAACAGTCACCAACACAGTCACCAACACAGTCACCAACAGTCACCAACACAGACACCAACAGTCACCAACAGTCACCAACACAGTCACCAACACAGTCACCAACACAGTCACCAACAGTCACCAACACAGACACCAACAGTCACCAACAGTCACCAACACAGTCACCAACACAGTCACCAACAGTCACCAACACAGTCACCAACAGTCACCAACAGTCACCAACACAGTCACCAACACAGTCACCAACAGTCACCAACAGTCACCAACAGTCACCAACACAGTCACCAACACAGTCACCAACAGTCACCAACAGTCACCAACACAGTCACCAACAGTCACCAACACAGTCACCAACAGTCACCAACACAGTCACCAACAGTCACCAACACAGTCACCAACAGTCACCAACACAGTCACCAACAGTCACCAACAGTCACCAACACAGTCACCAACAGTCACCAACACAGACACCAACAGTCACCAACACAGTCACCAACAGTCACTAACAGTCACCAACAGTCACCAACACAGTCACCAACAGTCACCAACACAGTCACCAACACAGTCACCAACACAGTCACCAACAGTCACCAACAGTCACCAACACAGTCACCAACAGTCACCAACAGTCACCAACAGTCACCAACACAGTCACCAACACAGTCACCAACACAGTCATTAACAGTCACCAACACAGTCACCAACAGTCACCAACAGTCACCAACACAGTCACCAACAGTCACCAACACAGTCACCAACACAGTCACCAACACAGTCACCAACAGTCACCAACACAGTCACCAACACAGTCACCAACAGTCACCAACACAGTAACAGCTTCGTGAATCTGGCCCCGGGTGCGTAAGTGCTTGTGTAACTACTTCGTGAATCTGGCACCAGGTGCGTAAGTGCTTGCGTAACTGCTTCGTGAATCTGGCCCCAGGTGCGTAAGTGCTTGCATAACTGCTTCGTGAATCTGGCCCCAGGTGCGTTAGTGCTTGCATAACTGCTTCGTGAATCTGGCCCCAGGTGCGTTAGTGCTTGCATAACTGCTTCGTGAATCTGGCCCCAGGTGCGTAAGTGCTTGCATAACTGCTTCGTGAATCTGGCCCCAGGTGCGTAAGTGCTTGCATAACTGCTTCGTGAATCTGGCCCCAGGTGCGTAAGTGCTGGCATAACTGCTTCGTGAATCTGGCCCCAGGTGCGTAAGTGCTTGCATAACTGCTTCGTGAATCTGGCCCCAGGTGCGTTAGTGCTTGCGTAACTGCCTCGTGAATCTGGCCCCGGGTGCGTCAGTGCTTGCGTAACTCCTTCGTACAACATGCGCGAGTGAAACATTCCTGCCAGGATGCAATGGTTTCAGCGATGCATGAGAGGGGGTGTGACTGTGGAGGCGAGGAGTCATCATCTTGGTGCAATGTTCCCCTCTGTTGCTCTGCCTTCCTCTCACATGTTATCTTACAGGATAACCAAGATGGCGTCTGTCTGTCTGTCTGTCTGTCTGTCTGTCTGTCTCTCTGTCTCTCTCTCTCTCTCTAAAATTCTGCCTATAAAAATTTACCTATATAATTACCTATATATAATTTCTCGTCCAGAAAAATTATAATTTAAGCTAAGATGATTTTCTAATATATAAAAATTATATTACGTGTTTAATTGTTTAAAATAAAATACTTTATTTGCTTTGCTTGGCAGGTGTGTAGGGGAGGAGGTTCCAGGTGTGTGATTGGCTGGCTGTGGCGCGGTTAAGCCAATCAGGGAAGCCCCTTGTTGCCCAATTGTGTTGGTTAAGAACACTATTGTGTTTAGGTCATGTTGGGGGGGACTGTTGGCATTCAACCCGTCCTCGACTCAGAACCATTCCATCCAGCGGTCGACCCCCACAGACGCTTGTGGCAACGTCTTAGTTGAACGTTGTAGCAACGTCTTTGTTGAACGTTGTGGCAACGTCTTAGTTGAATGTTGTGGCAACGTCTTAGTTGAACGTTGTGGCAACGTCTTAGTTGAACGTTGTGGCAACGTCTTAGTTGAACGTTATAACAACGTCTTAGTTGAACGTTGTGGCAACGTCTTTGTTCAACGTTGTGGCAACGTCTTACTTGAACGTTGTGGCAACGTCTTAGTTGAACGTCGTGGCAACGTCTTAGTTGAACGTTGTGGCAACGTCTTAGTTGAACGTTGCAGCAACGTATAGTGATTATGTCACTCGGTTAACAACAGCAATTGAGAACATTCACTTTGTTGTATTACTATGTCAATTATATTGTTACGTTGTTACTGTGACCTGGGGACTGTGACCTGGGGACTGTGACCTGGGGACTGTGACCTGGGGACTGTGACCTGGGACTGTGACCTGGGGACTGTGACCTGGGACTGTGACCTGGGGACTGTGACCTGTGGACTGTGACCTGGGACTGTGACCTGGGGACTGTGACCTGGGGACTGTGACCTGGGACTGTGACCTGGGGACTGTGACCTGGGACTGTGACCTGGGACTGTGACCTGGGACTGTGACCTGGGACTGTGACCTGGGGACTGTGACCTGTGGACTGTGACCTGGGACTGTGACCTGGGGACTGTGACCTGGGACTGTGACCTGGGGACTGTGACCTGTGGACTGTGACCTGGGACTGTGACCTGGGGACTGTGACCTGGGGACTGTGACCTGGGACTGTGACCTGGGGACTGTGACCTGGGACTGTGACCTGGGACTGTGACCTGTTACTGTGACCTGGGGACTGTGACCTGGGGACTGTGACCTGGGACTGTGACCTGGGGACTGTGACCTGGGGACTGTGACCTGGGACTGTGACCTGTTACTGTGACCTGGGGACTGTGACCTGGGGACTGTGACCTGGGACTGTGACCTGGGGACTGTGACCTGGGGACTGTGATCTGTTACTGTGACCAGGGGACTGTGACCTGGGACTGTGACCTGGGGACTGTGACCTGGGGACTGTGACCTGTTACTGTGACCTGGGGACTGTGACCTGGGACTGTGACCTGGGGACTGTGACCTGTTACTGTGACCTGGGGACTGTGACCTGGGGACTGTGACCTGTGGACTGTGACCTGGGACTGTGACCTGGGACTGTGACCTGGGACTGTGACCTGGGGACTGTGACCTGGGACTGTGAACTGGGACTGTGACCTTGGGACTGTGACATAGGACTGTGACCTGGGACTGTGACCTGGGGACTGTGACCTAGGGACCTGGGGACTGTGACCTGGGACTGTGACCTGGGGACTGTGACCTGGGACTGTGACCTGGGACTGTGACCTGGAACTGTGACCTAGGGACTGTGACCTGTTACTGTGACCTGGTGACTGTGACCTGGGGACTGTGACCTGTGGACTGTGACCTGGGACTGTGACCTGGGACTGTGACCTGTTACTGTGACCTGGGGACTGTGACCTGGGGACTGTGACCTGTGGACTGTGACCTGGGGACTGTGACCTGGGACAGTGACCTGGGACTGTGACCTGGGGACTGTGACCTTGGGACTGTGACCTGGGACTGTGACCTGGGGACTGTGACCTGTTACTGTGACCTGGGACTGTGACCTGGGGACTGTGACCTGGGGACTGTGACCTGGGGACTGTGACCTGGGACTGTGACCTGGGGACTGTGACCTGGGACTGTGACCTGGAACTGTGACCTAGGGACTGTGACCTGGAACTGTGACCTAGGGACTGTGACCTGGGACTGTGACCTGGGACTGTGACCTGGGACTGTGACCTGGAACTGTGACCAAGGGACTGTGACCTGGTCCTGGGGACTGTGACCTGGGACTGTGACCTGGGGACTGTGACCTGGGACTGTGACCTAGGGACTGTGACCTGGAACTGTGACCTAGGGACTGTGACCTGGGACTGTGACCTGGGACTGTGACCTAGGGACTGTGACCTAGGGACCTGGGGACTGTGACCTGGGACTGTGACCTGGGGACTGTGACCTGGGACTGTGACCTGGGACTGTGACCTGGAACTGTGACCTAGGGACTGTGACATGGGGACTGTGACCTGTTACTGTGACCTGTTACTGCGACCTGGGACTGTGACCTGGGACTGTGACCTGTTACTGCGACCTGGGGACTGTGACCTGGGGACTGTGACCTGTTACTGTGACCTGAGGACTGTGACCTGGGACTGTGACCTGGGGACTGTGACCTGGGACTGCGACCTGGGGACTGTGACCTGGTACTGTGACCTGGGACTGTGACCTGGGTACTGTGGCCTGGGACTGTGACCTGGGGACTGTGACCTGGGACTGTGACCTGGGGACTGTGATCTGGGGACTGTGACCTGGGACTGTGACCTGGGGACTGTGATCTGGGGACTGTGACCTGGGACTGTGATCTGGGGACTGTGACCTGGGACTGTGACCATGGGACTGTGACCTGGGGACTGTGACCTGGGACTGTGACCTGGGACTGTGACCTGGGGACTGTGACATGGGACTGTGACCTGGGACTGTGACCTGGGGACTGTGACATGGGACTGTGACCTGGGACTGTGACCTGGGGACTGTGACCTAGGACTGTGACCTGGGACAGTGACCTGGGACTGTGACCTGGGGACTGTGACCTGGGACAGTGACCTGGGACTGTGACCTGGGGACTGTGACCTGGGGACTGTGACCTGTTACTGTGACCTGGGGACTGTGACCTGGAACTGTGACCTGTTACTGTGACCTGGGACTGTGACCTGGGGACTGTGACCTGGGACTGTGACCTGGGGACTGTGACCTGGGACTGTGACCTGGGGACTGTGACCTGGGGACTGTGACCTGGGGACTGTGACCTGGGACTGTGACCTGGGACAGTGACCTGGAACTGTGACCTGGGACTGTGACCTGGGACTGTGATCTGGGACTGTGTTCTGGGGACTGTGACCTGGGACTGTGACCTGGGAACTGTGACCTGTTACTGTGACCTGGACTGTGACCTGGGGACTGTGACCTGGGACTGTGACCTGGGGACTGTGACCTGGGGACTGTGACCTGTTACTGTGACCTGGGTCTGTGACCTGGGACTGTGACCTGGGACTGTGACTTGGGACTGTGACCATGGGACTGTGATCTGGGGACTGTGACCTGGGGACTGTGACCTGGGACTGTGACCTGGGGACTGTGACCTGTTACTGTGACCTGTTACTGTGACCTGGGACTGTGACCTGGGGACTGTGACCTGGGACTGTGACCATGGGACTGTGACCTGGGGACTGTGACCTGTTACTGTGACCTGGGTCTGTGACCTGGGACTGTGACCTGGGACTGTGACCTGGGGACTGTGACCTGTTAATGTGATCTGGGGACTGTGACCTGGGACTGTGACCTGGGGACTGTGACCTGGGACTGTGACCTGGGGACTGTGACCTATTACTGTGACCTGGGGACTGTGACCTGGGACTGTGACCTGGGGACTGTGAACTATTACTGTGACCTGGGGACTGTGACCTGGGGACTGTGACCTGGGACTGTGAACTATTACTGTGACCTGGGGACTGTGACCTGGGGACTGTGACCTGTTAATGTGACCTGGGGACTGTGACCTGGGGACTGTGACCTAGGGACTGTGACCTGGGGACTGTGACCTGTTAATGTGACCTGGGGACTGTGACCTGGGACTGTGACCTGGGGACTGTGACCTGGGACTGTGACCTGGGGACTGTGACCTGGGACTGTGACCTGGGGACTGTGACCTGGGGACTGTGACCTGGGACTTACGCACCTGGTGGCCAGATTCACGAAGCAGTTACGCAAATTGTATTTTGTCGTGAACTGCGGATATCTAATCCACTAGTAAAATAGAACATCAATTTATTGCCTAAGCAAGAAATTGATGTTCTATTAGTCTGCGTCTCTGTAGTCATGTGAATTTTATAAAAAAATCATATAAATTTCTAGTTGGTGTGACCTGCAGTTGATGCTAGTAGAAGTATTCCGGTATACTATTGGTATATTAATGGTATACGACCGTTATATACAACAAAGTTTACGTTCGTATAATTAACCGAAGAGAAATCGCTTTTGTTTTTATCGCGGGTTGTGTTTAGAGGTGCGGGTTGTAATTTGTGGTCACTCTTACTACTCACAAGCAGAGTGGTGCGTGACGCAGTGACGCAGTGACGCGGGACACTCAGATCATGCGTCACGGCTAAAAACAGGTGCGCAGAGGCGTGTGATTGATTGTGTTTATATGTTAATATGTAGACTAGCTGTACCCGGTCACTCGTTGCTAAGTCGCAGCAATCTCGTCCCTCCGTCCTCCCTGGCATTCCCCTCTCCCTCGTCACCCTCGTCCTCCCTACCATTCCCCCTCTCCCTCATCCCCCTCGTCCTCCCTACCATTCCCCTCTCCCTCGTCTGATGCATTCCCAAATGATCTGGTGTTCCCATCACTGAAAAATAAGAAGAACAGTTAAAACAACGAAATAAAAAAATGAAAAATAAAAAAAAAATAAAAAAATAGACTATACCCACAAAATGAACGGTATGGTAAACAACACAGCTCAATTCCAACGCAATGCCACACAAAATAATTAAATCAAATTGAAAATAAATGGAAAGCTATGAAAATTTAATTTGTCAATGCAATCAAAAACAATGAAATGGAATCATAACATATATAGTATAGCGTGTGTTGCTCTTACGTGCAACAGATGGCGCTGTTTAAAAAAAACAAACATGTTTTTACCTGTCACAGGTGAGGCATGTATATAGAAGGTATATAAAAACACGCGCCTATTCCAATGCAACATTGTGTCAAAATTTCATTGCAATCGGTAAAGAGGTTTTGAAGATTTCCCTCACATGAGAAGGTTGTGATAAGGTTGTGGTACGGTTACGATAAGGTTGTGGTAAGGTTGTGATAAGGTTGTGATAAGGTTGTGGTAAGGTTGTGGTAAGGTTGTGGTAAGGTTGTGGTAGGTTATGATAAGGTTGTGATAAGGTTGTGTTAATGTTGTGGTAGGTTATGATAAGGTTGTGATAAGGTTGTGTTAATGTTGTGGTAAGGTTGTGATAAGGTTGTGATAAGGTTGTGGTAAGATTGTGATAAGGTTGTGATAAGGTTGTGATAAAGTTGTGATAAGGTTGTTGTAAGGTTGTGATAAGGTTGTGATAAGGTTGTGATAAGGTTGTGGTAATGTTGTGCTAAGGTTGTGATTAGGTTGTGGTAAGGTTATGCTAAGGTTGTGGTAAGATTGTGATAAGGTTGTGATAAGGTTGTGGTAAGGTTGTGATAAAGTTGTGGTAAGATTGTGATAAGGTTGTGATTAGGTTGTGGCAAGGTTGTGGCAAGGTTGTGGTAAGGTTGTGATAAGGTTGTGATAAAATTGTGGTAAGGTTGTGATAAGGTCGTGATAAAGTCGTGATAAAGTCGTGATAAAGTTGTGATAAAGTTGTGGTAAAGTTGTGATAAAGTTGTGGTAAAGTTGTGATAAAGTTGTGATAAAGTTGTGATAAAGTTGTGATAAAGTCGTGATAAAGTTGTGGTAAAGTTGTGATAAAGTTGTGATAAAGTCGTAATAAAGTTGTGGTAAAGTTGTGATAAAGTTGTGATAAAGTCGTGATAAAGTTGTGGTAAAGTTGTGATAAAGTTGTGATAAAGTTGTGATAAAGTTGTGGTAAAGTTGTGGTAAAGTTGTGATAAAGTTGTGATAAAGTTGTGGTAAAGTTGTGATAAAGTTGTGATAAAGTTGTGGTAAAGTTGTGATAAAGTTGTGATAAAGTTGTGATATGGTCGTGATAAAGTCGTGATAAAGTTGTGGTAAAGTTGTGGTAAAGTTGTGATAAGGTTGTGATAAGGTTGTGACACGAGGCTGAGCGCCCACACAGGAACATTTGTCAACACAAACAACCAAAAAATAACCTCCAGTCAAGTGCGGCAAATTAAGCAAGTGCATCACCTGTCCAAACCTGGTGGACAGATTTATGTGTTCTTATTTATCACCTCTTTTGGAGGCGTCAGGCGACAGGTGCTCATGCCCGCAGCTGCTATGGTCACAGACAGCTGCTATGGTCACTCACAGCTGCTATGGTCACTGACAGCTGCTATGGTCACTGACAGCGGCTATGGTCACAGACAGCTGCTATGGTCACAGACAGCTGCTATGGTCACAGACAGCTGCTATGGTCACTGACAGCTGCTATGGTCACTGACAGCTGCAATGGTCACTGACAGCTGCTATGGTCACAGACAGCTGCTATGGTCACTGACAGCTGCTATGGTCACTGACAGCTGCTATGGTTACTGACAGCTGCTATGGTCACAGACAGCTGCTATGGTCACAGACAGCTGCTATGGTCACTGACAGCTGCTATGGTCACTGACAGCTGCTATGGTCACAGACAGCTGCTATGGTCACAGACAGCTGCTATGGTCACTGACAGCTGCTATGGTCACAGACAGCTGCTATGGTCACAGACAGCTGCTATGGTCACTGACAGCTGCTATGGTCACAGACAGCTGCTATGGTCACAGACAGCTGCTATGGTCACTGACAGCTGCTATGGTCACAGACAGCTGCTATGGTCACAGACAGCTGCTATGGTCACTGACAGCTGCTATGGTCACTGACAGCTGCTATGGTCACAGACAGCTGCTATGGTCACAGACAGCTGCTATGGTCACTGACAGCTGCTATGGTCACTGACAGCTGCTATGGTCACTGACAGCTGCTATGGTCACTGACTGCTGCTATGGTCACTGACAGCTGCTATGGTCACAGACAGCTGCTATGGTCACTGACAGCTGCTATGGTCACAGACAGCTGCTATGGTCACAGACAGCTGCTATGGTCACTGACAGCTGCTATGGTCACAGACAGCTGCTATGGTCACAGACAGCTGCTATGGTCACTGACAGCTGCTATGGTCACAGACAGCTGCTATGGTCACAGACAGCTGCTATGGTCACTGACAGCTGCTATGGTCACAGACAGCTGCTATGGTCACAGACAGCTGCTATGGTCACTGACAGCTGTTATGGTCACTGACAGCTGCTATGGTCACTGACAGCTGCTATGGTCACAGACAGCTGCTATGGTCACAGACAGCTGCTATGGTCACTGACAGCTGCTATGGTCACTGACAGCTGCTATGGTCACAGACAGCTGCTATGGTCACAGACAGCTGCTATGGTCACTGACAGCTGCTATGGTCACTGACAGCTGCTATGGTCACAGACAGCTGCTATGGTCACAGACAGCTGCTATGGTCACTGACAGCTGCTATGGTCACAGACAGCTGCTATGGTCACAGACAGCTGCTATGGTCACTGACAGCTGCTATGGTCACTGACAGCTGCTATGGTCACTGACAGCTGCTATGGTCACTGACAGCTGCTATGGTCACAGACAGCTGCTATGGTCACTGACAGCTGCTATGGTCACAGACAGCTGCTATGGTCACAGACAGCTGCTATGGTCACAGACAGCTGCTATGGTCACAGACAGCTGCTATGGTCACTGACAGCTGCTATTGTTATTGACAGCTGCTATGGTCACTGACAGCTGCTATGGTCACAGACATCTGCTATGGTCACTGACAGCTGCTATGGTCACAGACAGCTGCTATGGTCACAGACAGCTGCTATGGTCACAGACAGCTGCTATGGTCACTGACAGCTGCTATTGTTACTGACAGCTGCTATTGTTACTGACAGCTGCTATGGTCACTGACAGCTGCTATGGTCACAGACAGCTGCTATGGTCACTGACAGCTGCTATGGTCACAGACAGCTGCTATGGTCACAGACAGCTGCTGAAACACGGGTTAGGGTTCCTCTCTTTACTTCACTTCCTTCTTTGCCCTCTACCCGTATTCTTACTTTTTATTCTCTACCAAGGGACTCCAAAACTTTTACCAAAGCCAACTCCACGCCACGTGGTCCTAAGACGATTGACCGACTTAGGATTCTACACCCAGCATGACGTGACCTAGGCTCTGAGCAAACCCTAGAGTCGCCTCTACGCTGCCACCACCAGACCAGCAACACAGAGCAATGATCGAGGTCTGGATCGATCACGCTAATTAATCAACCTTGGGGCTTGATCCCCACTCGATGACCGTGGAAACTTAAGAGTGTGAAATTAATTACACGGGAATGATTCGATGTTAGAATCGATGTTAGAATCGGCGCCCAATCCAACTCTACCTCGTGTGGACCACGTGACCAGGACAAGTATACACATAACCAAATGGAAACAATAAAATGCAAATTAATAACAAATTTAATTTATTAATAGAAAACTAAAACAAAATCTAAATATGTTCACTCCCTATCACTTTACCACTCCCTACTTGACCTGAATGGCAAATGAGAAGACTATCCCTATAATTAACAATAGCAACTATACCTTGGGCGACCAGCTCTAGATGTTGGGCTGGTCTTGGGGAGAGGTAAGATGTTTGACCTCTTATCCCAGCTGCTCCCGTTTCCACACTGATCTCTCCCTTGTCTGGTCTACCCCAGACAGAACATTGTATCCTTCCGCCTAGTCAAAGTTTTACCAAGTTACTAGCCAGGTTTAAGTTATAACAATTAACCTCTGTTGTACTTAATTGATCCAGACTGGTTGAATTATTTTACTGAAATTAAATTACACAAGCATCTAACGGCAGAGCTGTTCCCGATCACAAAAATGGTTATTAAAACTTTGAGAAATAGTAGACATGTCAACCTTGATGACCTATGACCGCCGGTCACTCCGCCTTACAAGTTAGATCTGATTCGTGACGTCACTGATGGTGACTTAAACTCAATAATTAGAATACTCTTGATATTGTATCCAGTACTATTATACAATACAATTTTAATACAAAATGAATAAAGGCTAATTTCTCTAAATTACTGAATACTATAGGATGATTCATTATACGCAGCTATGAACAAAGCGTTGGTTATTTCCACCGCGAATTCCCCTGGGGGTCAGGTCCTCAGGTCATCATGCGGGCTCAGCTTCCCATCCTCTTTTGTCGATAAACCACTCTGGATAATTCTTACAACAGCCTAGTTTGTTACACTGCTATGGTCACTGACAGCTGCTATGGTCACAGACAGCTGCTATGGTCACAGACAGCTGCTATGGTCACTGACAGCTGCTATGGTCACTGACAGCTGCTATGGTCACTGACAGCTGCTATGGTCACAGACAGCTGCTATGGTCACTGACAGCTGCTATGGTCACTGACAGCTGCTATGGTCACAGACAGCTGCTATGGTCACAGACAGCTGCTATGGTCACAGACAGCTGCTATGGTCACTGACAGCTGCTATGGTCACAGACAGCTGCTATGGTTACTGACAGCTGCTATGGTCACAGACAGCTGCTATGGTCACAGACAGCTGCTATGGTCACAGACAGCTGCTATGGTCACTGACAGCTGCTATGGTCACTGACAGCTGCTATGGTCACTGACAGCTGCTATGGTCACAGACAGCTGCTATGGTCACTGACAGCTGCTATGGTCACTGACAGCTGCTATGGTCACAGACAGCTGCTATGGTCACAGACAGCTGCTATGGTCACTGACAGCTGCTATGGTCACAGACAGCTGCTATGGTTACTGACAGCTGCTATGGTCACAGACAGCTGCTATGGTCACAGACAGCTGCTATGGTCACAGACAGCTGCTATGGTCACAGACAGCTGCTATGGTCACTGACAGCTGCTATGGTCACTGACAGCTGCTATGGTCACAGACAGCTGCTATGGTCACTGACAGCTGCTATGGTCACTGACAGCTGCTATGGTCACTGACAGCTGCTATGGTCACAGACAGCTGCTATGGTCACAGACAGCTGCTATGGTCACAGACAGCTGCTATGGTCACAGACAGCTGCTATGGTCACAGACAGCTGCTATGGTCACTGACAGCTGCTATGGTCACAGACAGCTGCTATGGTCACAGACAGCTGCTATGGTCACAGACAGCTGCTATGGTCACAGACAGCTGCTATGGTCACTGACAGCTGCTATGGTCACTGACAGCTGCTATGGTCACTGACAGCTGCTATGGTCACTGACAGCTGCTATGGTCACAGACAGCTGCTATGGTCACTGACAGCTGCTATGGTCACAGACAGCTGCTATGGTCACAGACAGCTGCTATGGTCACTGACAGCTGCTATGGTCACTGACAGCTGCTATGGTCACTGACAGCTGCTATGGTCACAGACAGCTGCTATGGTCACTGACAGCTGCTATGGTCACAGACAGCTGCTATGGTCACTGACAGCTGCTATGGTCACTGACAGCTGCTATGGTCACAGACAGCTGCTATGGTCACTGACAGCTGCTATGGTCACTGACAGCTGCTATGGTCACAGACAGCTGCTATGGTCACTGACAGCTGCTATGGTCACTGACAGCTGCTATGGTCACTGACAGCTGCTATGGTCACTGACAGCTGCTATGGTCACAGACAGCTGCTCAGTACAAGGGAGTGAGGGATGGTAGGGAGGACGAGGGGACGAGGGAGTGAGGGATGGTAGGGAGGACGAGGGGACGAGGGAGTGAGGGATGGCAGGGAGGACGAGGGGACGAGGGAGTGAGGGATGGTAGGGAGGACGAGGGGACGAGGGAGTGAGGGATGGTAGGGAGGACGAGGGGACGAGGGAGTGAGGGATGGTAGGGAGGACGAGGGGACGAGGGAGTGAGGGATGGCAGGGAGGATGAGGGGACGAGGGAGTGAGGGATGGTAGGGAGGACGAGGGGACGAGGGAGTGAGGGATGGCAGGGAGGACGAGGGGACAAAGCAGCGTTACTGTGGCTGGGAATAGCTACGTACGTCATAAAAACGTTCTAACAAGACATAAACAATTTATTACACTATATAACAAGCGGACAATAGCCACAATTACAATGTGTGTTCGCGAAGAACGATTAATATATTTTCTTCCATAAATCTATTAAGTCTAATACCGAGCCAACATTTACCAAGTCAATAACTAACTCTAAACCTGTTCATTTGGTGTATCATAATATATCTGCCTAACCGGCCAAATGTCACGGAATAATATGGTATATTCTCGTATTTGTCTTTCTGAACTACGCAGTGAAAACTGTCTGAAGGTAACTTATTATAACACAAGTTATAGGTTGTAGGTTGATACGGGGGAGAAGCTGTTACCCATGCAGCAGGTCTATATGGAGGAGAAGCTGTTACCCATGCAGCAGGTCTATATGGAGGAGAAGCTGTTACCCATGCAGCAGGTCAATATGGAGGAGAAGCTGTTACCCATGCAGCAGGTCTATATGGAGGAGAAGCTGTTACCCATGCAGCAGGTCAATATGGAGGAGAAGCTGTTACCCATGCAGCAGGTCAATATGGAGGAGAAGCTGTTACCCATGCAGCAGGTCAATATGGAGGAGAAGCTGTTACCCATGCAGCAGGTCAATATGGAGGAGAAGCTGTTACCCATGTAGCAGGTCAATATGGAGGAGAAGCTGTTACCCATGCAGCAGGTCAATATAGAGGAGAAGCTGTTACCCATGCAACAGGTCTATATGGAGGAGAAGCTGTTACCCATGCAGCAGGTCTACATGGAGGAGAAGCTGTTACCCATGCAGCAGGTCTATATGGAGGAGAAGCTGTTACCCATGCAGCAGGTCAATATGGAGGAGAAGCTGTTACCCATGCAGCAGGTCTATATGGAGGAGAAGCTGTTACCCATGCAGCAGGTCTATATGGAGGAGAAGCTGTTACCCATGCAGCAGGTCTATATGGAGGAGAAGCTGTTACCCATGCAGCAGGTCTATATGGAGAAGCTGTTACCCATGCAGCAGGTCAATATGGAGGAGAAGCTGTTACCCATGCAACAGGTCTATATGGAGGAGAAGCTGTTACCCATGCAGCAGGTCTACATGGAGGAGAAGCTGTTACCCATGCAGCAGGTCTATATGGAGGAGAAGCTGTTACCCATGCAGCAGGTCAATATGGAGGAGAAGCTGTTACCCATGCAGCAGGTCTATATGGAGGAGAAGCTGTTACCCATGCAGCAGGTCTATATGGAGGAGAAGCTGTTACCCATGCAGCAGGTCTATATGGAGGAGAAGCTGTTACCCATGCAGCAGGTCTATATGGAGAAGCTGTTACCCATGCAGCAGGTCTATATGGGGGAGAAGCTGTTACCCATGCAGCAGGTCAATATGGAGGAGAAGCTGTTACCCATGCAGCAGGTCTATATGGAGAAGCTGTTACCCATGCAGCAGGTCTATATGGGGGAGAAGCTGTTACCCATGCAGCAGGTCAATATGGAGAAGCTGTTACCCATGCAGCAGGTCAATATGGAGGAGAAGCTGTTACCCATGCAGCAGGTCTATATGGAGAAGCTGTTACCCATGCAGCAGGTCAATATGGAGGAGAAGCTGTTACCCATGCAGCAGGTCTATATGGAGAAGCTGTTACCCATGCAGCAGGTCTATATTGAGAAGCTGTTACCCATGTAGCAGGTCTATATGGAGAAGCTGTTACCCATGCAACAGGTAAATATTGAGGAGAAGCTGTTACCCATGCAGCAGGTCTATATGGAGGAGAAGCTGTTACCCATGCAGCAGGTCAATTTGGAGGAGAAGCTGTTACCCATGCAGCAGGTCAATATGGAGGAGAAGCTGTTACCCATGCAGCAGGTCTATATGGGGGAGAAACTGTTACCCATGCAGCAGGTCAATATGGAGAAGCTGTTACCCATGCAGCAGGTCAATATGGAGGAGAAGCTGTTACCCATGCAGCAGGTCTATATGGAGAAGCTGTTACCCATGCAGCAGGTCTATATTGAGAAGCTGTTACCCATGCAGCAGGTCTATATGGAGAAGCGGTTACCCATGCAGCAGGTAAATATTGAGGAGAAGCTGTTACCCATGCAGCAGGTCTATATGGAGGAGAAGCTGTTACTCATGCAGCAGGTCAATATGGGGGAGAAGCTGTTACCCATGCAGCAGGTCTATATGGAGGAGAAGCTGTTACCCATGCAGCAGGTCTATATGGAGGAGAAGCTGTTACCCATGCAGCAGGTCTATATGGAGGAGAAGCTGTTACCCATGCAGCAGGTCAATATGGAGGAGAAGCTGTTACCCATGCAGCAGGTCAATATGGAGAAGCTGTTACCCATGCAGCAGGTCTATATGGGGGAGAAGCTGTTAGCCGTGCAGCAGGCCAATATGGAGAAGCTGTTACCCATGCAGCAGGTCAATATGGAGGAGAAGCTGTTACCCATGCAGCAGGTCTATATGGAGAAGCTGTTACCCATGCAGCAGGTCTATATTGTGAAGCTGTTACCCATGCAGCAGGTTTATATGGAGAAGCTGTTACCCATGCAGCAGGTAAATATTGAGGAGAAGCTGTTACCCATGCAGCAGGTCTATATGGAGGAGAAGCTGTTACCCATGCAGCAGGTCAATATGGGGGAGAAGCTGTTACCCATGCAGCAGGTCTATATGGAGGAGAAGCTGTTACCCATGCAGCAGGTCTATATGGAGAAGAAGCTGTTACCCATGCAGCAGGTCAATATGGATGAGAAGCTGTTACCCATGCAGCAGGTCTATATGGAGGAGAAGCTGTTACCCATGCAGGAGGTCTATATGGTGGAGAAGTTGTTACCAATGCAGCAGGTCAATATGGTGGAGAAGCTGTTACCCATGCAGCAGGTCTATATGGAGGAGAAGCTGTTACCCATGCAGCAGGTCTATATGGAGGAGAAGCTGTTACCCATGCAGCAGGTCTATATGGAGGGAGAAGCTGTTACCCATGCAGCAGGTCAATATGGAGGAGAAGCTGTTACCCATGCAGCAGGTCAATATGGAGGAGAAGCTGTTACCCATGCAGCAGGTCTATATGGAGGAGAAGCTGTTACCCATGCAGCAGGTCAATATGGAGGAGAAGCTGTTACCCATGCAGCAGGTCTATATGGAGGAGAAGCTGTTACCCATGCAGCAGGTCAATATGGGGGAGAAGCTGTTACCCATGCAGCAGGTCAATATGGAGGAGAAGCTGTTACCCATGCAGCAAGTCTATAAGGTGCGCGCATAAATATATCAAATTAACTGATTCAGTATTTGCGTATTTGCTCATTACTGAGTGATGGCGCTCAAGCGGGAACTTGAAGAACAGGTCAAACTTGAGTGCCGGCGGGAACATTGCCAGTGAACGAGTCTCGTGGAACATTATTTGTTCAGTTGAACATAAGTAAATCACCAATATGTTCTCCGATGAACAGCTTGTAATAACGCCTTAGCAAGACGAACTATATTCCCTTCAGAACTTGTTCTAGAACTCTAGAACACTCTAAAACTAGAACTCTAGAACTCTCTTAAGCTAGAGCTCTAGAACTCTCTTAAACTAGAACTCTAGAACTCTCTTAAGCTAGAAATACACCATTCAACACAGCCATAGAAGTAATTAGTGAATGCATCAGTGTTTACAAACACACACACACACGTGGCGGCGGGCACGTGGAGTCATGTTTACAAACACACGCACGTGGACACGTGGTGGTGGCGGGCACGTGGAGTTTTGTTTACAAACAGTCACACGTGGACACGTGGTGGCGGGCACATGGAGTTTTGTTTACAAACAGTCACACGTGGACACGTGGTGACGGGCACATGGAGTCATGTTTACAAACAAACGCACGTGGACACGTGGTGGCAGGTACATGGAGTTATGTTTACAAACAAACGCACGTGGACACGTGGCGGCGGGCACATGGAGTCATGTTTACAAACAAACGCACGTGGACACGTGGTGGTGGCGGGCACGTGGAGTTATGTTTACAAACACACGCACGTGGACACGTGGTGGCGGGCACATGGAGTTTTGTTTACAGTCACACGTGGACACGTGGTGGCATGCTGATTGGAGAGCATGCTGATTGGAGAGCATGCTGATTGGAGAGCATGCTGATTGGAGAGCATGCTGATTGGAGAGCATGGTGATTGGGGAGCATGGTGATTGGAGAGCATGGTGATTGGAGAACATGGGGATTGGAGAGCATGGTGATTGGAGAGCATGGGGATTGGAGAGCATGGGGATTGGAGAGCATGGGGATTGGAGAGCATGGTGATTGGAGAGCATGGTGATTGGAGAGCATGGTGATTGGAGAGCATGGTGATTGGAGAGCATGGTGATTGGGGAGCATGCTGATTGGAGAGCATGCTGATTGGAGAGGATGGGGATTGGAGAGGATGGGGATTGGAGAGCATGCTGAATGGAGAGCATGCTGATTGGAGAGCATGGTGATTGGAGAACATGGGGATTGGACAGCATGGTGATTGGAGAGCATGCTGATTGGAGAGCATGCTGATTGGAGAGCATGCTGATTGGAGAGCATGGGGATTGGAGAGCATGCTGATTGGAGAGCATGCTGATTGGAGAGCATGCTGATTGGAGAGCATGCTGATTGGAGAGCATGGGGATTGGAGAGCATGCTGATTGGAGAGCATGGTGATTGGAGAGCATGGGGATTGGAGAGCATGCTGATTGGAGAGCATGGGGTTTGGAAAGCAGCCTGAAGCAGCTGTCTAACTCCCAGGTACCTATTGACTGCTAAGTGAACAGGTGCATCAGGGCGAAAGAAACTCTGCCCCATTTGTTTCCACCTCCGTCGGGGATCGAAACCGGAACCTCAGGACTACGAATCCCGAGCGCTGTCCACTCAGCCGTCAGGCTCCCAGATGATGAAGGATTAGACCAATCTGGGACAGTAAGCCTCGCCCTCCCCCCCACGGGACAGTAACGACCTGTCAAGGTGTAATGACTCTCACCCTTTGCTTCCCTTCTGGTAGGTACTCCCCGACCCACCTTAGAGCTCCTCCTGATACACCAGACTGTTGCTCTAGTCTGCGGAGGAGTCCTTCAATGCGGGACTCTATCAAACACCTTCTGGCAGTCAAGGAATATGTAGTCTGCCCATCCTCTATCTTGTGTTTGATGCCTGTTATCTTGTTCTTCAACTCCAGTAAGTTTGTAAAGCAAAATTTATTACTAAAACCACGCTGGAGTCTTGAGGCATAATTAAGATTTTCTAAGTGTTCTAACGACCCGCTACGGATCAGTCGCAAGCGAGTTGTACGGGAGACTTGTTACGCGCGTCTGTAGTTTAGCGGTTCATGTCTTGCCCCCCTTTCTTGTAGGATGGTTCCTGATGAACCACTTTCCACCAGTCGGGAAGTTGTCCCGTGTCTAAGAGAGGGAAATTATATATTACGGTAAGAGGGCCGCACAGTGCTTCCGCTCCCTCCTTTAGTATCCCTGCGGATATTTAGTCCGCTCCAACAGCGGTTGTCACAACCACTTCGTCTAGTCGCTACAGGAGGCTCATTGAGGCTTTCCTGTAGGATTTCACGGTTGCGTTTGGGCTCTATGCTCTACTGGCAACTGAGGTTCCTGCTCGAATACCTTCCTGGAAGGTTTTGTTAAGTTCCTCACACACACACATCTCCTTGTCATTTTCTGTGTGTCCTCCAGAGTGTGGTGATCTGTTCATTCACTCTCACCTTCCTTCTCATATGACTATATATATGTTCAAGGATTGACTTGGGCTCCAATCCGACTTCGATTGGAGCCTTGTATGCAGTGTTATTCTTGTACTGCTTCTGTGTGTGTGTGTGTGTGTGTGTGTGTGTGTGTGTGTGTGTGTGTGTGTGTGTGTGTGTGTGTGTGTGTGTGTGTGTGTGTGTGTGTGTGTGTGTGTGTGTGTGTGTGTACTCACCTAGTTGTACTCACCTAGTTGTGTCTGCAGGATCGAGCATTGACTCTTGGATCCCGCCTTTCGAGCATCGGTTGTTTACAGCAATGACTCCTGTCCCATTTCCCTATCATACCTGGTTTTAAAAGTATGAATAGTATTTGCTTCCACAACCTGTTCCTGAAGTGCATTCCATTTCCCCACTACTCTCACGCTAAAAGAAAACTTCCTAACATCTCTGTGACTCATCTGAGTTTCAAGCTTCCATCCATGTCCTCTCGTTCTGTTACTATTCCGTGTGAAC
>NW_025563976.1:50000-57500 GCF_020424385.1 Procambarus clarkii | reverse complement strand
CGTGGTATTGTGTATGTGGCGATCATGTCTCCCTCAGGTCCTTCTAGGCTCTAGGGTTTAGTGAGATTCAGCTACGCTTATTGTCATTGTTTAGGCCGCTTAACTGTGGCATCTTGTGGTGAATATCACTGTATTCACTGTAACTATCTTTACTGTACACTATACCATCACTGTACACTATACCATCACCGTACACTATACCATCACTGTACACTATACCATCACTGTACACTATACCATCACTGTACACTATACCATCACTGTACACTATACCATCACTGTACAATATACCATCACTGTACACTATACCATCACTGTACACTATACCATCACTGTACACTATACCATCACTGTACACTATACCATCACTGTACACTATACCATCACCGTACACTATACCATCACTGTACACTATACCATCACTGTACACTATACCATCACTGTAACCACCATCACTGTACACTATACCATCACTGTAACCACCATCACTGTACACTATACCATCACTGTACACTATACCATCACTGTACACTATACCATCACCGTACACTATACCATCACCGTACACTATACCATCACTGTACACTATACCATCACTGTACACTATACCATCACTGTAACCACCATCACTGTACACTATACCATCACTGTAACCACCATCACTGTACACTATACCATCACTGTACACTATACCATCACTGTACACTATACCATCACTGTACACTATACCATCACTGTGCACTATACCATCACTGTACACTATACCATCACTGTACACTATACCATCACTGTAACCACCATCACTGTACACTATACCATCACTGTACACTATACCATCACTGTACACTATACCATCACCGTACACTATACCATCACTGTGCACTATACCATCACTGTACACTATACCATCACTGTACACTATACCATCACTGTACACTATACCATCACTGTAACCACCATCACTGTACACTATACCATCACTGTACACTATACCATCACTGTACACTATACCATCACTGTAACAACCATCACTGTACACTATACCATCACTGTACACTATACCATCACTGTACACTATACCATCACCGTACACTATACCATCACCGTACACTATACCATCACCGTACACTATACCATCACTGTACACTATACCATCACTGTACACTATACCACCACTGTACACTATACCATCACCGTACACTATACCATCACCGTACACTATAACATCACTGTACACTATACCATCACTGTACACTATACCATCACTGTACACTATACCATCACCGTACACTATACCATCACTGTACACTATACCATCACTTTACACTATACTATCACTGTACACTATACCATCACTGTACACTATACCATCACTGTACACTATACCATCACTGTAACCACCATCACTGTACACTATACCATCACTGTACACTATATCATCACTGTACACTATACCATCACTGTACACTATACCATCACTGTACACTATACCAACACTGTAACCACCATCACTGTACACTATACCATCACTGTAACCACCATCACCGTACACTATACCATCACCGTACACTATACCATCACTGTACACTATACTATCACTGTACACTATACCATCACTGTACACTATACCATCACTGTACACTATACCATCACTGTAACCACCATCACTGTACACTATACCATCATTGTACACTATACCATCACTGTACACTATACCATCACTGTACACTATACCATCACCGTACACTATACCATCACTGTACACTATACCATCACTGTACACTATACCATCACCGTACACTATACCATCACTGTACACTATACCATCACCGTACACTATACCATCACTGTACACTATACCATCACTGTACACTATACTATCACTGTACACTATACCATCACTGTACACTATACCATCACTGTACACTATACCATCACTGTACACTATACCATCACTGTAACCACCATCACTGTACACTATACCATCACTGTACACTATATCATCACTGTACACTATACCATCACTGTACATTATACCATCACTGTAACCACCATCACTGTACACTATACCATCACTGTACACTATACCATCACTGTACACTATACCATCACTGTAACCACCATCACTGTACACTATACCATCACTGTACACTTTACCATCACTGTAACCACCATCACCGTACACTATACCATCACCGTACACTATACCATCACTGTACACTATACCATCACCGTACACTATACCATCACTGTAAACTATACCATCACTGTACACTATACCATCACTGTAACCACCATCACTGTACACTATACCATCACTGTACACTATACTATCACTGTACACTATACCATCACTGTACACTATACCATCACTGTACACTATACCATCACTGTACACTATACCATCACTGTAACCACCATCACTGTACACTATACCATCACTGTACACTATATCATCACTGTACACTATACCATCACTGTACACTATACCATCACTGTAACCACCATCACTGTACACTATACCATCACTGTACACTATACCATCACTGTACACTATACCATCACTGTAACCACCATCACTGTACACTATACCATCACTGTACACTTTACCATCACTGTAACCACCATCACCGTACACTATACCATCACCGTACACTATACCATCACCGTACACTATACCATCAGTGTACACTATATCATCACTGTAACCACCATCACTGTACACTATACCATCACCGTACACTATACCATCACTGTACACTATACCATCACCGTACACTATACCATCACTGTACACTATACCATCACCGTACACTATACCATCACTGTACACTATACCATCACCGTACACTATACCATCACTGTACACTATACCATCACCGTACACTATACCATCACTGTACACTATACCATCACCGTACACTATACCATCACTGTACACTATACCATCACTGTACACTATACCATCACTGTAACCACCATCACTGTACACTATACCATCACTGTACACTATACCATCACCGTACACTATACCATCACTGTACACTATACCATCCCTAAAGCCTCTAAATATTAAATCAGCAAATAATGTACTTGACAAATCTGATCGTTTAGGCCGTCTAGGATTGCTCGAGATTGGCCAATATGGGGGATTAGCCGGAGATTGGAAACACGAAGGATTGGCCAATCGGGGGATTAGTGACGGGGAGGATTAGCCAATAGCAATGATTGGATTGTGACTAATCTTATCAATACATAAAGGGACCAGATTTAATGCTAATTGGCAACTTGTCAATGTCGATCAATGGCCTGTCGCTTGTCCCTGATTATTGCGTGCGCAAAGAGGTGGGGACCTTTGGCTTGTCCACACGCTCTTCCCGCTGTGATTACTCGCACTTAGAGTTGAGTGTGGTTGCGTGCAAGGGTGTAGAGGGGTCTTAGAGTTGAGAGTAATTGCGTGCAAGAGTGCAGAGAGGCCTTAGAGTTGAGAGTAATTGCGTGCAAGGCAGCAGAGGGACCTTAGAGTTGAGAGTAATTGCGTGCAAGGCCGCACAGAGACCTTAGAGTTGGGAGTAATTGCGTGCAAGGCAGCAGAGGGGCCTTAGAATTGCGAGTAATTGCGTGCAAGGCAGCAGAGGGACCTAAGAGTTGAGAGTAATTGCGTGCAAGGCAGCAGAGACACCTTAGAGTTGAGAGTAATTGCGTGCAAGGCAGCAGAGGGACCTAAGAGTTGAGAGTAATTGCGTGCAAGGCAGCAGAGACACATTAGAGTTGAGAGTAATTGCGTGCAAGGCAGCAGAGAGGTCTTAGAGTTGAGAGTAATTGCGTGCAAGGCAGCAGAGAGACCTTAGAGTTGAGAGTAATTGCGTGCAAGGCCGCACAGAGACCTTAGAGTTGAGAGTAATTGCGTGCAGGGCAGCAGAGAGGTCTTAGAGTTGAGAGTAATTGCGTGCAAGGCAGCAGAGAGGTCTTAGAGTTGAGAGTAATTGCGTGCAAGGCAGCAGAGAGACCTTAGAGTTGAGAGTAAGTGCGTGCAAGTGTGCAGAGAAGGCCTTAGAGTTGAGATTAATTGCGTGCAGGGCAGCAAATAGACCTAAGAGTTGAGAGTATTTGCGTGCAAGGCAGCAGAGACACCTTAGAGTTTAGAGTAATTGCGTGCAAGGCAGCAGAGAGACCTTAGAGTTGAGAGTAATTGCGTGCAAGGCCGCACAGAGACCTTAGAGTTGAGAGTAATTGCGTGCAAGGGTGCAGAGAGGCCTGGGAGTTGAGAGTAATTGCGTGCAAGAGTGCAGAGAAGGCCTTAGAGTTGAGAGTAATTGCGTGCAAGGCAGCAGAGAGACCTTAGAGTTGAGAGTAATTGCGTGCAAGGCAGCAGAGGGACCTTAAAGTTTAGAGTAATTGCGTGCAAGGCAGCAGAGAGACCTTAGAGTTGAGAGTAATTGCGTGCAAGGCAGCAGAGAGGCCTTAGAGTTAAGAGTAGTTGCGTGCAAGGCATCAGAGAGGCCTTAGAGTTGAGAGCAGTTGCGTGCAAGGCAGCAGAGAGGCCTTAGAGTTGAGAGTAATTGCGTGCAAGGGTGCAGAGAGAACTTAAAGTTGACAGTAATTGCGTGCAGGGCAGCAGAGAGGCCTTAGAGTTGAGAGTAATTGCGTGCAAGGCAGCAGAGAGGCTTTAAAGTTGAGAGTAATTGCGTGCAGGGCAGCAGAGGGACCTAAGAGTTGAGAGTAATTGCGTGCAAGGCCGCACAGAGACCTTAGAGTTGCGAGTAATTGCGTGCAAGGCAGCAGAGAGACCTTAGAGTTGAGAGTAATTGCGTGCAGGGCAGCAGAGAGACCTTAGAGTTGAGACTAATTGCGTGCAAGGCATCAGAAAGGCCTTAGAGTTGAGAGTAATTGCGTGCAAGGCAGCAGAGACGCCTTAGAATTGCGAGTAATTGCGTGCAAGGCAGCAGAGACGCCTTATAATTGCGAGTAATTGCGTGCAAGGCAACAGAGACCTTAGAATTGCGAGTAATTGCGTGCAGTCGCAGAAAATGTCTACAATCTCCACTATCAATCATCTTTAGTAAATATATCATAGCAAATATTGACCAAATATCGCAAGCCCAAATATCACTATCTTTAAGGTCACTAATTGTGTCATTATACCACAATAGGGTCATTATAGCTACTACTATTGGTACCAGAGGTCATTATAGCTACCACTATTGGTACCAGAGGTCATTATAGCTACCACTATTGGCACCAGAGGTCATTATAGCTACCACTATTGGTACCAGAGGTCATTGTAGATACCAGAAGTCATTATAGCTACCATTATTGGTACCAGAGGTCATTATAGCTACCACTATTAGTACCAGAGGTCATTGTAGCTACCAGAAGTCATTATAGCTACCACTATTGGTACCAGAGGTCATTATAGCTACTACTATTGGTACCAGAGGTCATTATAGCTACCACTATTGGTACCAGAGGTCATTATAGCTACCACTATTGGTACCAGAGGTCATTATAGCTACCACTATTGGTACCAGAGGTCATTGTAGCTACCACTATTGGTACCAGAGGTCAATATAGCTACCACTATTGGTACCAGAGGTCATTGTAGCTACCAGAAGTCATTATAGCTACCACTATTGGTACCAGAGGTCATTATAACTACCACTATTGGTACCAGAGGTCATTGTAGCTACCAGAAGTCATTATAGCTACCACTATTGGTACCAGAGGTCATTGTAGCTACCAGAAGTCATTATAGCTACCACTATTGTTACCAGAGGTCATTATAGCTACTACTATTGGTACCAGAGGTCATCATAGCTACCACTATTCGTACCAGAGGTCATTATAGCTACCACTATTGGTACCAGAGGTCATTATAGCTACCACTATTGGTACCAGCGGTCATTATAGCTACCACTATTGGTACCAGAGGTCCTTATAGCTACCACTATTGGTACCAGAGGTCATTGTAGCTACCAGAAGTCATTATAGCTACCACTATTGGTACCAGAGGTCATTATAGCTACCACTATTGGTACCAGAGGTCATTGTAGCTACCAGAAGTCATTATAGCTACCACTATTGGTACCAGAGGTCATTATAGCTACCACTATTGGTACCAGAGGTCATTGTAGCTACCACTATTGGTACCAGAGGTCATTATAGCTACCAGAGGTCATTATAGCTACCACTATTGGTACCAGAGGTCATTATAGCTACCAGAGGTCATTATAACTACCACTATTGTACCAGAGGTCATTATAGCTACCACTATTGGTACCAGAGGTCATTATAGCTACCAGAGGTCATTATAGCTACCACTATTGGTACCAGAGGTCATTATAACTACCACTATTGGTACCAGAGGTCATTATAGCTACCAGAGGTCATTATAGCTACCAGAGGTCATTATAGCTACCACTATTGGTACCAGAGGTCATTATAACTACCACTATTGGTACCAGAGGTCATTATAGCTACCACTATTGGTACCAGAGGTCATTATAGCTACCACTATTGGTACCAGTGGTCATTATAGCTACCACTATTGGTACCAGAGGTCATTATAGCTACCACTATTGGTACCAGACGTCATTATAGCTACCACTATTGGTACCAGAGGTCATTATAGCTACCAGAGGTCATTATAGCTACCACTATTGGTACCAGAGGTCATTATAGCTACCACTATTGGTACCAGAGGTCATTATAGCTACCACTATTGGTACCAGAGGTCATTATAGCTACCACTATTGTTACCAGAGGTCATTATAGCTACCACTATTGGTACCAGAGGTCATTATAGCTACCACTATTGGTACCAAAGGTCATTATAGCTACCACTATTGGTACCAGAGGTCATTATAGCTACCACTATTGGTACCAGAGGTCATTATAACTACCACTATTGGTACCAGAGGTCATTATAGCTACCACTATTGGTACCAGAGGTCATTATAGCTACCAGAGGTCATTATAACTACCACTATTGTACCAGAGGTCATTATAGCTACCACTATTGGTACCAGAGGTCATTATAGCTAACAGAGGTCATTATAGCTACCACTATTGGTACCAAAGGTCATTATAGCTACCAGAGGTCATTATAGCTACCACTATTGGTACCAGAGGTCATTATAACTACCACTATTGGTACCAGAGGTCATTATAACTACCACTATTGGTACCAGAGGTCATTATAGCTACCCCTATTGGTACCAGAGGTCATTATAACTACCACTATTGGTACCAGAGGTCATTATAGCTACCACTATTGGTACCATAGGTCATTATAGCTACCACTATTGGTACCAGAGGTCATTATAGCTACCACTATTGGTACCAGAGGTCATTATAGCTACCACTATTGGTACCAGAGGTCATTATAACTACCACTATTGGTACCAGAGGTCATTATAGCTACCACTATTGGTACCAGAGGTCATTATAGCTACCCCTATTGGTACCAGAGGTCATTATAACTACCACTATTGGTACCAG
>NW_025563976.1:0-45000 GCF_020424385.1 Procambarus clarkii | reverse complement strand
TGGCAATGTTGTAGTTTGGTTGTGGCAATGTTAGAAGGTGTGATATTGGAACATTGTGGCAACGCTCCAGTACACACCTGATGGATGCTCCAGTACACACCTGATGGACGCTTCAGTACACACCTGATGGACGCTCCAGTACACACCTGATGGACGCTCCAGTACACACCTGATGGACGCTCCAGTACACACCTGATGGATGCTCCAGTACACACCTGATGGACGCTCCAGTACACACCTGATGGACGCTCCAGTACACACCTGATGGACGCTCCAGTACACACCTGATGGACGCTCCAGTACACACCTGATGGACGCTCCAGTACACACCTGATGGACGCTCCAATACACACCTGATGGACGCTCCAGTACACACCTGATGGATGCTCCAGTACACACCTGATGGACGCTCCAGTACACACCTGATGGACGCTCCAGTACACACCTGATGGACGCTCCAGTACACACCTGATGGACGCTCCAGTACACACCTGATGGATGCTCCAGTACACACCTGATGGACGCTCCAGTACACACCTGATGGATGCTCCAGTACACACCTGATGGACGCTCCAGTACACACCTGATGGACGCTCCAGTACACACCTGATGGACGCTCCAGTACACACCTGATGGATGCTCCAGTACACACCTGATGGACGCTCCAGTACACACCTGATGGATGCTCCAGTACACACCTGATGGATGCTCCAGTACACACCTGATGGACGCTCCAGTACACACCTGATGGACGCTCCAGTACACACCTGATGGACGCTCCAGTACACACCTGATGGACGCTCCAGTACACACCTGATGGACGCTCCAGTACACACCTGATGAATGCAGGGAAATGAGCTGTATAAATCATTGTTGAGAATACACACCTGAACCACACATGTGTTGCCATATATATCTGGTCTAAACTGCCTTTCCAACTACGGTCATATGTGCACTCCACACACACACACACACACACACACACACACACACACACACACACACACACACACACACACACACACACACACACACACACACACACACACACACACACACACACACACACGCACACACACACACACAGGAAGCAGCTCATAGCAGCTGTCTAACTCCCAGGTACCTATTCACTGCTAGGTAACAGAGGCATCAGGGTGAAAAAAACCCTCTTCCCATTTGTTTCCACCTGCACCGGGGATCGAACCCGGAACCTCAGGATTACGAATCCCGAGCGCTATCCACTGATCCGTCAGGCCCAAACATATTCCCTCACACAGTTTAATGATAACTTGATTAATATGACAAGAATTAAGACGGAAAAACACATCACAAGATGTTCTTGACAAGCTAGAAGAATTGTCCAACAAATGGTTAATGGAGTTTAATTCCAGCAAGTGCAATGATATGTGTAAATATATTGAGGAAGGAAGCTGGACACTAACCACCCAATTGGAGATGTTAATACATCAACAATCAGACAGACTGAACGACCTGGTTCATTTAATATTAACTTTATTAGCATCAGACCTAAACTGTCGTCTGAAGGCTACAACACAACTACAACGTTGCTACAACGTTCATCATTAACGTTATTACAACGTTCCTCTACAACGTTGCTACAACGGTCATCTACAACGTTGCCACAACGTTCACCCACGACGTCGCTACAACGTTCAACAACGACGTTGCCACAACGTTCACCTACGACATTGCCACAACGTTCACCCACGACGTCGCTACAACGTTCAACAACGACGTTGCCACAACGTTCACCTACGACGTTGCCACAACGTTCACCCACGACGTTGCTACAACGTTCAGCCACGACGTCGCCACAACGTTCAACTCCAACGTTGCCACAACGTTCAACCACGACGTCGCCACAACGTTTAAACCAGTTCGAACAAGCATTACCAAGTTCTGACGTCATAATACGTCATATAAACGTCTTAACAAGGCTGTAACAACTGAATTACAAGTTGTAACAAGCGGAAAATCGGGGACAGTTACGTTCTGTGTTCACAGGATATATACAGAAGCTTATACCTTATACATATAGGACCAATCCTGGATTATATAGCCCTAATGTGGAGTTCTATAAGACCAATCCTGGATTATAGAGCCCTAATGTCGAGTTCTATAAGTCCAATCCTGGATTATAGAGCCCTAATGTGAGGTTCTATAAGACCAATCCTGGATTATATAGCCCTAATGTCGAGTTCTATAAGTCCAATCCTGGATTATAGAGCCCTAATGTGGGGTTCTATAAGACCAATCCTGGATTATATAGCCCTAATGTGGGGTTCTATAAGACCAATCCTGGATTATATGGCCCCTAATGTGGAGTTCTATAAGACCAATCCTGGATTATAGAGCCCTAATGTCGAGTTCTATAAGTCCAATCCTGGATTATAGAGCCCTAATGTCGAGTTCTATAAGTCCAATCCTGGATTATAGAGCCCTAATGTGGGGTTCTATAAGACCAATCCTGGATTATATAGCCCTAATGTGGAGTTCTATAAGGCCAATCCTGGATTATAGAGCCCTAATGTGGACTTCTATAAGACCAATCATGGATTATATGGCTCTAATATGGAGTTCTATAAGGACAATCCTGGATTATAGAGCCCTAATGTGGAGTTCTATAAGTCCAATCCTGAATTATAGAGCTCTAATGTGGAGTTCTATAAGTCCAATCCTGGATTATAGAGCCCTAATGTGGGGTTCTATAAGACCAATCCTGGATTATAGAGCCCTAATGTGGGGTTCTATAAGTCCAATCCTGGATTATAGAGCCCTAATGTGGAGTTCTATAAGTCCAATCCTGGATTATATAGCTCAAATATGAAGTTCCATAAGTCCAATCCTAGATTATATAACTCTAATGTGGAGTTCTATAAGACCAATTCTGGATTATAGAGCTCTAATGTGGAGTTCTATAAGACCAATCATGAATTATAGAGCCCTAATGTGGGGTTCTATAAGACCAATCATGGATTATAGAGCTCTAATGTGGAGTTCTATAAGTCCAATCCTAGATTATATAGCTCTAATGTGGAGTTCTATAAGACCAATCATGGATTATAGAGCCCTAATGTGGGGTTCTATAAGACCAATCATGGATTATAGAGCTCTAGTTCTAATCTAGTCTAATCTAATCAAAGGAGTTCTAATCAAGTCAAACACAGGGCAATGTTAGAGAAGGTTCAAAGGCCCTCAGGATAGACTTGAGTGCGTCCTCTCAAAGTCTACTAGAAATTATAGGCTGCCAGGGGGGTGGGGGTAAAACCCCCCTAGAATGGTCCTTCAAGTGGTTGTTAGAGTTTAACTCAAGCAAATGCAAAGTAAGCAAAGTGCAAACTTCGTGTATCTGGCCCCAGGTGTATAAGTGCTTGCGTAACTGCTTCGTGAATCTGGCCCCAGGTGCGTAAGTGCTTGCGTAACAGCTTCGTGAATCTGGCCCCAGGTGCGTAAGTGCTTGCGTAACTGCTTCGTGAATCGGCCCCAGGTGCGTAAGTGCTTGCGTAACAGCTTCGTGAATCTGGCCCCAGGTGTATAAGTGCTTGCGTAACTGCTTCGTGAATCTGGCCCCAGGTGCGTAAGTGCTTGCATAACAGCTTCGTGAATCTGGCCCCGGGTGCGTAAGTGCTTGCGTAACAGCTTCGTGAATCTGGCCCCGGGTGCGTAAGTGCTTGCGTAACTACTTCGTGAATCTGGCCCCAGGTGCGTAAGTGCTTGCGTAACAGCTTCGTGAATCTGGCCCCGGGTGCGTAAGTGCTTGCGTAACTACTTCGTGAATCTGGCCCCAGGTGCGTAAGTGCTTGCGTAACAGCTTCGTGAATCTGGCCCCAGGTGCATAAGTGCTTGCGTAACTGCTTCGTGAATCTGGCCCCAGGTGCGTAAGTGCTTGCGTAACTGCTTCGTGAATCTGGCCCCAGGTTCCTACATATAATTAATATCAGGACGGTTCTAAAATGCCCCTTATGAACAAATCCACAAGGGCCGTGATGAGGATTCGAACCTGCATCGAATTTGATGCATCGCGCAACTGTGATTCCTGTGCGTAAGGATGTAACGGCTTAGAGGTAGAACGGCCTATTGACACAGCCCGAGTGCAGGGGGGAGTTGTGTAAAACCCTGATGTTTGTGTCTCGGAGAGGCTGCAGGATCCAAATAAATTAGCTACAACTTCTGGTTTCAACTCTTTTGACCGTGTCGTAGCTCAGTCGATTAGGGCTTGCATCTGGGATGCTCTCGGACGCAGGTTCGAATCCCCTTGAGGATTTCTATGTGTAATGGTGCCCCTTATAGCCTCTTAAAGTCAGAACAAGGCTGGAGATTGTTCAGAGGCGTGGCACCGGTCCCAGAACTGAGAGGCATGATATACGAGGACAGTCTGAGCAAGGGAGGGAAGCATCAAGGGTGAAGGCACCAAGCCATTACGGCTATATAGCACTGGGAAGGGGTCAGGATAAGGATTTGGGATTGGACGGGGGGAAAGGAATGGTGCCCAACCACTTGTGGACGGTCGGGGATTGAACTCGGACCTGCATGACGCCAAACCGGCTTCACCCATGACATAGAAGTGTTAAATGGGATGTAACGACACATGTTTTTAGACTAAACATTGTTGGTAAACAGAAAACATTATTAGAGGAGTTCCTTCAGGCGTGACCCGAGGGCTTGAGCTCGGTCACGCAGGCATAATTAGGCGAGCCAAATAGTTGATCATAAGCTCCGATGGTTATTAAACCCACGTAAGTCATTAAACAGTAAATGGGCCGTGAACTATTAATTTTTTACGATCCCAACTTTATAATTGGAATAGCGGAGAAAAACTGTGTGTGTGTGTGTGTGTGTGTGTGTGTGTGTGTACTCACCTAGTGTGTGTGTGTGTGTGTGTGTGTGTGTGTGTGTGTGTGTGTGTGCGTGCGTGTGTGTGTGTATGTGTGTGTGTGTGCGCGCGAGAGTGTGCATGCGTGTGTGTGCGTGCGTGAGAGAAGCATTAATTAGGCCATCACTAAAAACACCCGCCTAACAGCCTTATTAATGACTCAAACATTAAACCCATTTATCATTCATTTATCAAATCGATTTGATAGCATTCCAGAACTTAATATAAGCCATATATATAAACCATGACTTGCTGTAATTGTTATTGTGACGGTAACGCGTTGGTGTTCGGCTGTTTAAGGCTAGGGGTATGGCCTCGTCACATAGTTATAAAAAAAAATAGAAAAACTGGAACTTCGTCTGTGGTAAGGTAAGGAGAAGACACACAAAACACAAGTAAAACTTTAACAATGAAATTTTAATTACGTTAAATAAATCAAAACATGAAAATAATGCACAAACAAATTCTTATAATAAAATCAATGAATCAAAATAATAAGAATACTTAAATGACAAAATGAAAAGTTACGTTAAGGCAAAATAACAAGAAGTGCAACACAATAGTAAATGGGAGGTGCTGGAATATTGGCTTAAAGCCACCACCTCTCTCAGTACACTCTAACGTCTAGCTGGGAGGAGTGCTGGCTACGAAAGCACTGAACATTCTGAGGACTGATGTTGGGGCGACCCCAGACATCAGGTAGTATTGGGGGGGGCGAGGCAGGTGCAGCCAGACCGGCGACCAATCAGCGGAGCCGTCAGCGATCAACATGTAGTTTGGTGATTTGGGTCCGAACAGGTGGCGGGCTGCATACGTTTTTGCTCACCCTGGCAAGCCTTGCTGGTGTTGTTGTCGTTGTTGGACATTCTTCCATAGTCTTTTTATATAATTGTGAAGACGTAATTATGGAGGGAAGAGCAGGCTCAATCTCTTGAAGGAGATTATTGTCACAACTCTCCCCCGAAGCCTGCGGTTCTGGAAGAAGTACGTCGTTATGTGGTGGAGTAATGGATGGAGTCGCTTCTACTTCATAAACTCTGGAGAGGGCATCGGCTATGGTGTTGTCAGAACCCTTGATATAGCGGATCTCCAGGTTGAAGTCTTGTAAATACAGAGCCCATCGTAGAAGACGCTGGTTGGTGAATTGGGCTTGATGTAGGAAGCGGAGAGGGTTGTGGTCTGAGAAGATGGTGGTAGACCTGGCGCCTTGTAGGTACGGAGCGAAGTGTTGGAGGTTCAGGACGATGGATAGTAGCTCCTTTTCAATAGTGCTGTAGTTCCTCTGGTGTGGTTTCAGTTTGTAGCTGTAGTAGCTGACAGGTAGAACCTCCTCGCCTCGTTGTTGCATCAGAACACCACCAACGCCGGTACCACTGGCGTCGACATGAAGGACGAAAGGCTTGGTGATATCTGGAGAGGCGAGAATGGGGTTAGAACAGAGGAGGAATTTGAGTTGTTCGAAAGCAACGGTTTGCTGCATGGTCCAATTATACCGTTGCTTGGGACTGGTTAATAGAATTAGAGGTGTGGCGACTGTACTGAAATTCCTCACAAACCTACGGTAGTAAGAGGCAAGACCAAGGAAGCGCAGGAGCTGCTTCCTGGTGGTAGGCTGTGGATACTGTAGGATGGCTTGAGTGTGTGAGTCTAACGGAGCTATGCTGCCACTCCCAATAACATGACCCAGATAACGCACTTTACCTTTCGCGAAAGTGGACTTGCCCAGGTTGATGGTGAGGCCGGCTGTCAGGAGCTTGGAGAACAGACGTCGCAGCTGGAGCAGATGTTCACTCCAGGAGTTGGAGGCTACGACGATATCGTCCAGGTAGGCGTATGTGTTATCCAAGCCCTGGATGACACGGTTGACAGCTCTTTGAAAGGTGGCCGGGGCATTACATAGTCCGAAAGGAAGGCGTTCATATCTGAAAAGTCCAAAAGGAGTGATGAAGGCAGATATCTCTTTAGCGCGCTCCGTTAGACACACTTGATAGTACCCCTTAAGCAAGTCCACTTGGGACAAGTACTGGGCACTACCAATGGCATCAAGGATGTCATCTATCCTTGGCAAGGGGTAAGCATCCTTGACAGTGACAGAGTTCAGTTTACGATAGTCAGTGCACAACCGCACCTTACCTTGGGGTTTGGGCACCAAGATACAAGGTGAGGCCCAGGGGGACTCACAAGGTGTAGCCAGTCCATGGTCCAAGAGGTACTGCACCTCAGCACGCATGACTTCCTTCTTGCTCGGGCTGATTCGGTAGAAGGGTTGACGAATCGGCCGGGTGTCGGGGAGCAGTTGGATGTCGTGCTGGGTAACATTACACTCTTGGGGATCATCTCTGAACAACTCTTGATGTTCTCTGAAGATCTTGACGAGAGGTGCACTATGATTATCCTGAAAGTATTTGGGAAGATCATTAAGGATTTCGGAATTAGAAAGCGCTGACTCCTTGTCAGTGCTTTCGGGAGGAGAAGCTGGGAAGGTCTCACTGTGGATGTAGGGTTCTGTGAATGTGGAATAGTTAGTCAAGACAGTGGGAGGAGTACCATTATATTGCTTCAGGAGGTTGACGTGGCACAGCTGGGTCTTCCGCCGCCTATCTGGAGTCTCTATCACATAATTATTATTATTCCTGCACTCTTTGACGCAGTAGGGTCCTGAAAATTTGTTTTGTAAAGGTGAACCTGGGATAGGAAAATAGGCAAGGACGAAGTCCCCCGGCTTGAATTTTCTTACTTTGCTGGTCTGGTCGTAATGAGTCTTCATTCTCACCTGGGCTTTCAATAGATTATCATGGGCAAAGCGGTGGACTCTCTCCAGAATGTGTTGAAGGTTTTGAAGAAACTGGGGCACATTCTGATGCTCACTGAAGGTGGCATCTCTGAGAGAGTCTTTGAAAGCCTTAAGGGGAGTACGGCACTTACGGCCGTAGAGCATCTCATAAGGAGATACTCCTAGGGACTCATTGGGGAGACTTCTGAAAATACACATTATTAGGTCAATCTGCTTATCCCAATCCTTCGAGGTTTCACTACAAAACTTTTTCAAGAGTGCTTTGATGGTCTGATGACTACGTTCAAGAGAACCCTGTGAAGCAGGATGATAGGGGCTGGACAATACCTGTTTGATGTTGAACTCCTCCAGTGTCCTTTTGAAGAGATCACTGGTGAAGTTGGTGCCACAGTCACTTTGAATCTCCCTGGGAAATCCGTATTGAGTGAAGATCTTCAATAGATGTTTGATAACCGTAGCAGCCGTGATGTTCTTCACTGGAACTGCTATGGGAAATCTGGTGGTAGGACACAGGATGGTTAGGATGTAGGCGTTACCTGAACTGGTCCGAGGTAAAGGACCAACACAGTCTATTATGAGTCTGTGGAAAGGTTCCGCAGGCACCTGTATGGGAATCAGTGGTGCTCTGGGAATGGAGACGTTCGGTTTGCCTGCCATCTGACATGTATGACACTGTTTTACGTACTGTTTGACGTTGTTTACCATACCTGGCCAGTAGTAGTCTTGACGAATCCCATGGTAAGTCTTGTTGAAGCCGTAGTGGGAGAATGCTCCGTGGGCCAGGTGTAGAATAGTGGGCCGCAGGCTGGTGGGAATCACAAGTTGTTCGATGTTGGCCCAATCGTCCTCCTCCTTCAGTTTACTGGGTCTATATCTGCGGTAGAGCAAGTCGTTCTCTAGGAAGAACCCAGGAATACTGTCGGGTTGAGTCTCAGCCTGGAAAAACAATGGTGTTAAAGTAAGATCTTCCCTCTGCAACTTACGGAACTCCAACTTGGTCAGATGCGGGGGTAGTTTCTGAGGGTCTTGAGGGACAGCGGTAGCAGTAGAGTCAGCTGGCTGTGGACGTGCGGCTTGCGCACGGGTGGTCACGAGAACCGGAGGAGAAACTTCATCACTCTCTTGAACCTCTGCTGGAACATACTCGAGAATAGGATTTATTGGCACAGAGTTACACACCTGGGGTTTGTCCATGACGATCAGGTTGGTCGGTTGCAGGTCTTCTGCCAAGTCGTTGCCTAGGAGAAGTTGCACTCCAGGCATGGGAAAAGGCTTTTCCCTGACGGCGACTTGGACTTCCCCGTTCACGTAGGGACAATTCAGGTGGACTCTGGCGAGAGGGTATGGAGTGGTAGCAGTGAGGTCAGTGATGAAGACTGTTTCCCCGGTGTAGACTATGTTGGGCACAGCCGACTTCAAGATGATCGATTGTAGAGCCGCTGTGTCCCTCAAGATCTTCAATTTGAAACGTCCCTCCGGATTTGAACCGTTGGCAGAGACAGTTCCAGTATACAGGTGGTTACTGAAAAGAGAAAGATCATTAACATCAACACCAACATTCATCACAGGCTTACCGGACTTAGGAGGAGTTGGTTTGGGTCGTTGTTGGTCAGTGGTTCCCTTGTATTGAGACTTACCACACTTGTCTATGGTATGTCCATAGAGTCTACAATATTTGCAGTACAGTTGTGAACCAGCTTGATCGGGGCTCACCTTCTCGTAACTGTACCACGACTTCTTACTGGAGGATGGTTCAGGTGTTAGCCGGTGGATGAGGCTGTAAGTGTCAGCCGACTTAGCACACTTCAGGTAGTCGGTTTCTTCTTTATCTGCTAAGTAGAGGCGGACAGGAGGCGGCACACGTCTCAAGAATTCTTCAACAAGCATCAGGTTGACGAGTTCTGTAAAAGTAGAGACATGTGCTGCTTCCAGCCATTTCATGAAATACCTCCGTTTCGTGTTAGCAAACTCGAGGAAGGTAGTGGTACTTGCCTTCAGGTGGTCACGGAATTTCCTTCTATAACTTTCGGTGGAAAGTAGGTAGGCGTCCAACACTGCTTGTTTCAGAGTGTAGTAGTCATTCTCAGACGCCAAAGTACTGAGTGTGACTGCAGCTCTACCTGTAAGATGGACTCTGAGAAGTGTGGCCCATTGGTTGACAGGCCAACTGAGTTGATTAGCAAGGGTTTCAAAGGTGGTGAAAAACACATCAACTTCTGCTTCTACAAAGGATGGCATTAACTTACTTGCATGTGATATATTAAAACTGACGGGAAGATTGGCAGTAGCTTGTTGGCGTTGAGTGAAGTGGGAAGTTTCCAAGGCGATTTCACGTTGACGACACTCTAGAGCCAGAGTCGCTTGTTGCTTGTCATGTTCGCGTTGCATCTCCAACTCGCGTCGTTTGGTTTCAAGCTGTACTCGTTCCCGCTCCTGGAGTAGTGCAACCTCACGTTCTTGGAGGGCGAGTCCTCGTTCGTGTTCTTCTCTCCTCAAAGCAGCTTCGCGTTCTCTGAGGGTGATTTCTCGTTCTTGTTCTTCCCTCCTCAAAGCAGCTTCGCGTTCTTGTTCTTCCCTCCGTATGGCAGCCGCTCGTTCTTGTTGCTCACGCTCAATCTTAGCCAGCTCTAGTTTAAGTTTCATCGTTGCCAAGTCAGTTTTATCTGCAATATAGTAAGTTTCATGAGTTTCAGAGTCTATCTTACCTTGCTCTAAATAGTAATCCAGCAACAGGTTGTGTAGGTCATTTTTGTTGGCTTGATAGGGAACTTCTAGTTGATACTCATGTGCAAGAGTTTGTAGTTCAGTCCTCTTGGCACGACTTAAAGTCCCTATTTCACCTGCTGGATTTGCACGGAAAGTTTGGAGACGAAACATGGTGAAATTAGCAAATAAAGGTACACGAATGTTCAATAATGAAATGTCAGAAACAGGACAACGTGGCAACTGGTACCTATCCTGTGTGATCTTTAACAATTAACGTTAAGTGAAAGATATTAAATGATTAAATGAAATCAAGGGCGCAGGAAATCTTGTACCCGGTACTCATGTAAGAGAATAAGGGCAAGAAAATCCTACTAACAAATGAAACAAAGTTTCGAAAACAAATGAAACAGTTAAATGCTTCAAAAGTAAGATTGGTAGTCCAAGGATGTAGGCATACCTTGCCACGTCTCTATAGGACATAAAGCAAGTTTTTCCCACTGAATTTAATATGATACTTACAGAATTAGCGAACTTTTGTGCTCTGAAAAAATAAGCTAATTCCCTACCGTTGTATGTATCATCATCTCTGACTGACGTGTAGGGGTGCGAGGTGTCAACTTGTGACGAGAACTGCTGCTGAGGTCCCAATTCAGCAACTAAAGTTCGAGCTAGAGGAACTATGGCCCTCTTTGTCCTCCTACAGTCAGATTGCAGAAGATTGGGTACTCTTGACCCGGGGCAGACCACAGTACCAGGGTACCAATATGATGATCTGTCAGAATGAGAAATATTCAAGGGACATAGATGGTAAATACGAGTAATAACAAGGAGGGAGAGATGACCAATTAAGAGTATGACTGCGGCCTACAGTCACCACGTAATCCAAAGTTGTCTCACCTTCACTATATGTTACTCTCGTAATGCACAATACACCGCACCTTATAAAAAATGAAATTGAATGAAAAATAGTAAAGCTACGTTAACAAAGTTAAATACGCTTACCATAAATTACCACTTGGCACCAGTACCTGAGTGAAGCTCCTAGGACAGGGCCCCCATATAACTTGTGACGGTAACGCGTTGGTGTTCGGCTGTTTAAGGCTAGGGGTATGGCCTCGTCACATAGTTATAAAAAAAAATAGAAAAACTGGAACTTCGTCTGTGGTAAGGTAAGGAGAAGACACACAAAACACAAGTAAAACTTTAACAATGAAATTTTAATTACGTTAAATAAATCAAAACATGAAAATAATGCACAAACAAATTCTTATAATAAAATCAATGAATCAAAATAATAAGAATACTTAAATGACAAAATGAAAAGTTACGTTAAGGCAAAATAACAAGAAGTGCAACACAATAGTAAATGGGAGGTGCTGGAATATTGGCTTAAAGCCACCACCTCTCTCAGTACACTCTAACGTCTAGCTGGGAGGAGTGCTGGCTACGAAAGCACTGAACATTCTGAGGACTGATGTTGGGGCGACCCCAGACATCAGGTAGTATTGGGGGGGGCGAGGCAGGTGCAGCCAGACCGGCGACCAATCAGCGGAGCCGTCAGCGATCAACATGTAGTTTGGTGATTTGGGTCCGAACAGGTGGCGGGCTGCATACGTTTTTGCTCACCCTGGCAAGCCTTGCTGGTGTTGTTGTCGTTGTTGGACATTCTTCCATAGTCTTTTTATATAATTGTGAAGACGTAATTATGGAGGGAAGAGCAGGCTCAATCTCTTGAAGGAGATTATTGTCACATTATATACTTATAATAATATATACAGTGAAAAAATTCCCCCCAAAGGATGTAATTAAGTTTACCCATATTTCTCTAAGTTAGAAAATAATGTCAAGGCCTTGAAACTTTTTAATAAACATGTATTGTTCAGCTAGGAAAACTACTGTTAGTTAACTATTAGTTAACAACAGCAGACTGGAGTCGCCTGTGGGCTGCCGAGCAGTGTGGACGTGTCGTTAGTCCACTCCGGCAGTTTTGGGATGATTGCCGTTTTCGCCAGCAGGGGGTGTGGGTGTCTCTACCCTCCCTGCTGTTCCTGGTGGTGGAGACGTGGCATGTTTTGCGATGGGCGGCCCTATTCCCGCTGTCGTGCGGTTAAACTCCATCGGATTGGAGTTTACTGACCGTGCTGATTACCCGCTGGTGGACGTGGTATTGAGTGACATGCTTCGTGTCCCGATTGGGGACGTATATGGCATTGAGCTGGTCACTGCTCACCGTGTTATTATCAAGTTTGTGGGTGAGGCGGTGTACCGTGCTTTCTTACGGAGGTACGAGGGACGTACTTTACAGCTACAGGACGGCACCGGGTCTGTGACCATTTCAGACCGTAGTGGTGCTGTGACGTATGTCAGTGTTCATGGCGCCCCCATGGAGTTTCCTGAGACTCTCCTCCGGCGATTCTTCCAGAGGTACGGCTCCGTCGTCAGTGTGCGGATGAACTCCCTGTCGTCTGGCACGTATTCGGGTGTGAAGACCAACATTCGGACCCTCGGGATGCGACTGAGGTCGGACATACCGTGCTCTGTCCGGCTGTTGGGGTACTACGTGCGTGTGTTTTATGCCCGGCAACTCCGGGCAACCCCGGGGAGCCGGTCGGCCGAGCGGACAGCACGCTGGACTTGTGATCCTGTGGTCCTGGGTTCGATCCCAGGCGCCGGCGAGAAACAATGGGCAGAGTTTCTTTCACCCTATGCCCCTGTTACCTAGCAGTAAAATAGGTACCTGGGTGTTAGTCAGCTGTCACGGGCTGCTTCCTGGGGGTGGAGGCCTGGTTGAGGACCGGGCCGCGGGGACACTAAAGCCCCGAAATCATCTCAAGATAACCTCTCAAGATAACCCCGTACTTGCTTCCGGTGTGGCTTGTTGGGGCATCAGGCTGCCGGGTGTACTGCTGATCCGGTCGCTCCTGTGAACTTGTTCCATGAGGAGGATTTCCCGCCGCTCCCTCTGGAGGAGGACTCCGGGGGTGAGGAGGTGAGCGTCCTGTTCGCTGCTGCGGCTCCCCCAGCGTCACCCGACGTTCCCCCGGTTGTTGCAGACCCTCCTCCGGGTGTTGCGGTGCCGTCGGGTGTTCCTCCTGACCATGTCTCTGGCCCTGCCGTTCCCATGGACCTTCCTGGTGATCCCTGTGGAGCGTCGCCGTCGGCTTCCTCGTCTTCGGCTGTGGACCCTGGCCCTGCGTCCTCCCCTCGGGTTCCTCCTGTGAAGGGTGCTGGGGTGGCTGCGGTGCCTCCTGCTGTGTGTGGTCCGGTTCCCCCTGTGGTAGAGGCTGCTGCTGTTCTGCGACGGGCGTCGGTTCGCCCGGTTCGTGAGGGCCGTGGTTCTGGGTCTGCCTCCGGCTGTTAGGATGTGCGGCCAGTGCCCAAGCGTTCCAGGCGTTCTTCTACTGCTTGGGCTGATGCGGAGGACTACGGCGCAGGTGGAGCTTCGGGAGATGATGTGGCGACTCCGGGTGCTTCGCGCTCTACGACGCTGGTGGTGGCTGACGTCCATGTGTCTGCTGTTGACGGTTATCTTGAGGTTATCTTGAGTTGATTTCGGGGCTTTTTAGTGTCCCCGCGGCCCGGTCGCGGTCACCAGGCCTCCACCCCTAGGAAGCAGCCCGTGACAGCTGACTAACACCCAGGTACCTATTTACTGCTAGGTAACAGATAGGTACGGTGTTTGTACCTATGATTTACCTCCTGTTCTTTCTCCTGCAGAAGGTTCTCCGCAGTGGGGGGTGGTCGCTCCTACTGACGTGGATGGTGAGGGTGCTGGTGCGCGCCGAGGCATCAAGCTGGTACTGAAGAAGGATGCCAAGCGTGGGGGGTCCCGGCAGGAACAACGTCCGGTGGTTGAGGCGGAGCGCCGTGAGGCGGCCGAGGAGGCTCCTCGTACTGTTAATACTGCATCTATTCCGGATGACGTAATGTTACTGTGGGAGGCGTATTGTGTTCGATTCCCGGCGGCGGTGTGGCCGGATAAGTATGAACACTTTGAGTAGTCTGTGTGCTTGCTGTGACCTGTGGTTAGTTGCAATGTGGTGTACCTATTGTCCGCCCTTCTGGCCGGTGTTGTGTTTCATTGTGTTTATGCTCCTTCTTGTCGGCCCTTCACGCTGGTATTTAGTGTATTTGTGTTACTTTGTATTAACTTGCTTTGTGCTTCTGTATTTTTTTGTTGTCTGAATGTTTGGCATTAGTTTATTATTTTATTGTATTTGTTCGCATGTAAAAAAAAAAAAAAAAAGTTAACAACAGTCCTCGAAGTGGTCACTGAGTCATTTATATGTTAAAGTCTTTGTAACTCATTCCTTCTGAAGATGTATTAATATACGGAAGTACTTAAGGAAATTCCTGCTTTAATTCTTCCTCCGTGGTCTGAGACACACACACACACACACACACTGAACAGGGGCCTCGTAGCCTGGTGGATAGCGCGCAGGACTCGTAATTCTGTGGCGCGGGTTCGATTCCCGCACGAGGCAGAAACAAATGGGCAAAGTTTCTTTCACCCTGAATGCCCCTGTTACCTAGCAGTAAATAGGTACCTGGGTGTTAGTCAGCTGTCACGGGCTGCTTCCTGGGGTGTGTGTGGTGTGAAAAAAAAACAAAAAAAAAAGTAGTTAGTGTAGTTAGTAAACAGTTGATTGACAGTTGAGAGGCGGGCCGAAAGAGTAAAGCTCAACCCCCGCAAAACACAACTAGGTGAACACACACACACACACACTAGGGGGGGGGGGCGATCCTGAACGTCATGGGTTCGAATCCTTCTCAGGTCATTTGGAATTTGGAGTTCTGAGTGCATATATGTCCTCTTGGTGAGAGAGTGAGTGCACTCACTCTCTCACCAGTCAGAGATGATAAAAGTGCCACAGTGACTCAGGGGAACAGAAAGGATAACCAGAACACACACAGAGGATAGCCCAAACACACATAGGACCACCAGAACACACACAGAGAGGATAGCTCGTCAGATCAAAGGTTCACGGAACAGTGAGCAACATTCGTGGTACGATATCACATATATATATCCGGTGTAGAGCGAGGCTGGCTATCACAGTGCCAACACTGACAAGACAGTGCCACTGTCCTCGTCTAGGGACAACAACTTAACAACAGCGGTTACTAACAAAGTTACTAACAAAGTTACTAACAAAGTTACTAACAAAGTTACTGATCTTAAACCATAGTGACATTTTGGTCTGTTAGTTAATTTAACCCCATGGTCATGTTTACCTCACGGACGGGGTGTGTGGGCTGGTTGATGGATATCTTAGGGTTATCTTGGGGTTATCAGGGGATTATCTTGGGGGTTATCTTGGGGTTATCCTTAGGTTGTATCTTGGGGTTATCTTGGGGGTTATCATGAGGTTATCTTGGGGTTATCTTGTAGTTATCTCGAGGTTATCTTGAGGTTATCTTAGTGTTATCTTGGGGTTATCTTGGAGGTTATCTTGGGGTTATCTTGGGGTTATCTTGGGGTTATCTTGGAGGTTATTTGGGGTTGTCCTTAGGTTGTATCTTGGGGTTATCTTGGGGTTATCTTGGGGTTATCTTAGGGTTATCTTCAGGTTGTTTTGAGGTAATCCTGAGTAGTTGTGGTGCCTGGGGGCCCTGGTGGTGGTAGTTGTGGTCCCTGGGGCCCCTGGTGGTGGTAGTTGTGGTGCCTGGTGGCCCTGGTGGTGGTAGTTGTGGTCCCTGGGGCCCCTGGTGGTGGTAGTTGTGGTGCCTGGTGGTGGTAGTTGTGGTCCCTGGTGGTGGTAGTTGTGGTCCCTGGTGGTGGTAGTTGTGGTGCCTGGTGGCCCTGGTGGTGGTAGTTGTGGTGCCTGGTGGCCCTGGTGGTGGTAGTTGTGGGCCCTGGTGGCCCTGGTGGTGGTAGTTGTGGTCCCTGGGGGCCCTGGTGGTGGTAGTTGTGGTGCCTGGGGCCCTGGTGGTGGTAGTTGTGGTCCCTGGTGGAGGTAGTTGTGGGTCCTGGTGGCCCTGGTGGTGGTAGTTGTGGTGCCTGATGGTGGTAGTTGTGGGCCCTGGGGGCCCTGGTGGTGGTAGTTGTGGGCCCTGGTGGCCCTGGTGGTGGTAGTTGTGGGTCCTGGTGGTGGTAGTTGTGGGCCCTGGTGGTGGTAGTTGTGGTCCCTGGTGGCCCTGGTGGTGGTAGTTGTGGTCCCTGGGGGCCCTGGTGGTGGTAGTTGTGGTCCCTGGGGGCCCTGGTGGTGGTAGTTGTGGTGCCTGGTGGCCCTGGTGGTGGTAGTTGTGGTGCTTGGGGGCCCTGGTGGTGGTAGTTGTGGGCCCTGGTGGCCCTGGTGTGGTTGTTGTGGTCCCTGGTGGCCCTGGTGGCCTTGGTGGTGGTAGTTGTGGGCCCTGGTGGCCCTGGTGGTGGTAGTTGTGGTCCCTGGGGGCCCTGGTGGTGGTAGTTGTGGTCCCTGGGGGCCCTGGTGGTGGTAGTTGTGGTGCCTGGGGGCCCTGATGGTGGTAGTTGTGGTCCCTGGTGGCCCTGGTGGTGGTAGTTGTGGGCCCTGGTGGCCCTGGTGGTGGTAGTTTTGGTCCCTGGGGGCCCTGGTGGTGGTAGTTGTGGTCCCTGGGGGCCCTGGTGGTGGTAGTTGTGGTGCCTGGGGGCCCTGGTGGTGGTAGTTGTGGTTCCTGGGGGCCCTGGTGGTGGTAGTTGTGGGTCCTGGGGGCCCTGGTGGTGGTAGTTGTGGTTCCTGGGGGCCCTAGTGGTGGTAGTTGTGGGTCCTGGGGGCCCTGGTGGTGGTAGTTGTGGAACCTGGTGGCCCTGGTGGTGGTAGTTGTGGTGCCTGGTGGCCCTGGTGGTGGTAGTTGTGGTGCCTGGTGTCCCTGGTGGTGGTAGTTGTGGGTCCTGGGGGCCCTGGTGGTGGTAGTTGTGGTCCCTGGGGGTCCTGGTGGTGGTAGTTGTGGTGCCTGGGGGCCCTGGTGGTGGTAGTTGTGGTGCCTGGGGGCCCTGGTGGTGGTAGTTGTGGGTCCTGGTGGTGGTAGTTGTGGGCCCTGGTGGTGGTAGTTGTGGTCCCTGGTGGCCCTGGTGGTGGTAGTTGTGGTCCCTGGGGGCCCTGGTGGTGGTAGTTGTGGTCCCTGGGGGCCCTGGTGGTGGTAGTTGTGGTGCCTGGTGGCCCTGGTGGTGGTAGTTGTGGTGCTTGGGGGCCCTGGTGGTGGTAGTTGTGGGCCCTGGTGGCCCTGGTGTGGTAGTTGTGGTCCCTGGTGGCCCTGGTGGCCTTGGTGGTGGTAGTTGTGGGCCCTGGTGGCCCTGGTGGTGGTAGTTGTGGTCCCTGGGGGCCCTGGTGGTGGTAGTTGTGGTCCCTGGGGGCCCTGGTGGTGGTAGTTGTGGTGCCTGGGGGCCCTGATGGTGGTAGTTGTGGTCCCTGGTGGCCCTGGTGGTGGTAGTTGTGGGCCCTGGTGGCCCTGGTGGTGGTAGTTTTGGTCCCTGGGGGCCCTGGTGGTGGTAGTTGTGGTCCCTGGGGGCCCTGGTGGTGGTAGTTGTGGTGCCTGGGGGCCCTGGTGGTGGTAGTTGTGGTTCCTGGGGGCCCTGGTGGTGGTAGTTGTGGGTCCTGGGGGCCCTGGTGGTGGTAGTTGTGGTTCCTGGGGGCCCTAGTGGTGGTAGTTGTGGGTCCTGGGGGCCCTGGTGGTGGTAGTTGTGGAACCTGGTGGCCCTGGTGGTGGTAGTTGTGGTGCCTGGTGGCCCTGGTGGTGGTAGTTGTGGTGCCTGGTGTCCCTGGTGGTGGTAGTTGTGGGTCCTGGGGGCCCTGGTGGTGGTAGTTGTGGTCCCTGGGGGTCCTGGTGGTGGTAGTTGTGGTGCCTGGGGGCCCTGGTGGTGGTAGTTGTGGTGCCTGGGGGCCCTGGTGGTGGTAGTTGTGGTCCCTGGGGGCCCTGGTGGTGGTAGTTGTGGTGCCTGGTGGCCCTGGTGGTGGTAGTTGTGGTGCCTGGTGGCCCTGGTGGTGGTAGTTGTGGTCCCTGGGGCCCCTGGTGGTAGTAGTTGTGGTGCCTGGTGGCCCTGGTGGTGGTAGTTGTGGTCCCTGGGGCCCCTGGTGGTGGTAGTTGTGGTGCCTGGTGGTGGTAGTTGTGGTGCCTGGTGGCCCTGGTGGTGGTAGTTGTGGTCCCTGGGGCCCCTGGTGGTGGTAGTTGTGGTCCCTGGTGGTGGTAGTTGTGGTGCCTGGTGGCCCTGGTGGTGGTAGTTGTGGGCCCTGGTGGCCCTGGTGGTGGTAGTTGTGGTCCCTGGGGGCCCTGGTGGTGGTAGTTGTGGTGCCTGGGGACCTGGTGGTGGTAGTTGTGGTCCCTGGGGGCCCTGGTGGTGGTAGTTGTGGTGCCTGGGGGCCCTGGTGGTGGTAGTTGTGGTCTCTGGGGGCCCTGGTGGTGGTAGTTGTGGTGCCTGGGGGCCCTGGTGGTGGTAGTTGTGGTGCCTGGGGGCCCTGGTGGTGGTAGGTGTGGTGCCTGGTGGTGGTAGTTGTGGTGCCTGGGGGCCCTGGTGGTGGTTGTTGTGGTCCCTGGTGGCCCTGGTGGTGGTAGTTGTGGTGCCTGGTGGCCCTGGTGGTGGTAGGTGTGGTGCCTGGGGGCCCTGGTGGTGGTAGTTGTGGTCCCTGGGGGCCCTGGTGGTGGTAGTTGTGGTGCCTGGTGGTGGTAGTTGTGGTGCCTGGTGGCCCTGGTAGTGGTAGCTGTGGTGCCTGGTGGCCCTGGTGGTGGTAGTTGCGGTCCCTGGTGGCCCTGGTGGTGGTAGTTGTGGTCCCTGGTGGTGGTAGTTGTGGGGCCTGGTGGCCCTGGTGGTGGTAGTTGTGGTCCCTGGGGGCCCTGGTGGTGGTAGCTGTGGTGCCTGGTGGCCCTGGTGGTGGTAGTTGTGGTCCCTGGTGGCCCTGGTGGTGGTAGTTGTGGTCCCTGGTGGTGGTAGTTGTGGTGCCTGGTGGCCCTGGTGGTGGTAGTTGTGGTGCCTGGTGGCCCTGATGGTGGTAGTTGTGGGTCCTGGTGGCCCTGGTGGTGGTAGTTGAGGGTCCTGGTAGCCCTGGTGGTGGTAGTTGTGGGTCCTGGTGGCCCTGGTGGTGGTAGTTGTGGTCCCTGGTGGAGGTAGTTGTGGGTCCTGGTGGCCCTGGTGGTGGTAGTTGTGGTGCCTGATGGTGGTAGTTGTGGGCCCTGGGGGCCCTGGTGGTGGTAGTTGTGGGCCCTGGTGGCCCTGGTGGTGGTAGTTGTGGGCCCTGGTGGTGGTAGTTGTGGGCCCTGGTGGTGGTAGTTGTGGTCCCTGGTGGCCCTGGTGGTGGTAGTTGTGGTCCCTGGGGGCCCTGGTGGTGGTAGTTGTGGTCCCTGGGGGCCCTGGTGGTGGTAGTTGTGGTGCCTGGTGGCCCTGGTGGTGGTAGTTGTGGTGCTTGGGGGCCCTGGTGGTGGTAGTTGTGGTCCCTGGTGGCCCTGGTGGTGGTAGTTGTGGGCCCTGGTGGCCCTGGTGGTGGTAGTTGTGGTCCCTGGGGGCCCTGGTGGTGGTAGTTGTGGTCCCTGGGGGCCCTGGTGGTGGTAGTTGTGGTGCCTGGGGGCCCTGATGGTGGTAGTTGTGGTCCCTGGTGGCCCTGGTGGTGGTAGTTGTGGGCCCTGGTGGCCCTGGTGGTGGTAGTTGTGGTCCCTGGGGGCCCTGGTGGTGGTAGTTGTGGTCCCTGGGGGCCCTGGTGGTGGTAGTTGTGGTGCCTGGGGGCCCTGGTGGTGGTAGTTGTGGTTCCTGGGGGCCCTGGTGGTGGTAGTTGTGGGTCCTGGGGGCCCTGGTGGTGGTAGTTGTGGTTCCTGGGGGCCCTGGTGGTGGTAGTTGTGGGTCTTGGGGGCCCTGGTGGTGGTAGTTGTGGGCGCTGGTGGCCCTGGTGGTGGTAGTTGTGGTGCCTGGTGGCCCTGGTGGTGGTAGTTGTGGTGCCTGGTGTCCCTGGTGGTGGTAGTTGTGGGTCCTGGGGGCCCTGGTGGTGGTAGTTGTGGTCCCTGGGGGTCTTGGTGGTGGTAGTTGTGGTGCCTGGGGGCCCTGGTGGTGGTAGTTGTGGTGCCTGGGGGCCCTGGTGGTGGTAGTTGTGGTCCCTGGGGGCCCTGGTGGTGGTAGTTGTGGGCCCTGGTGGCCCTGGTGGTGGTAGTTGTGGTCCCTGGTGGCCCTGGTGGTGGTAGTTGTGGGCCCTGGTGGCCCTGGTGGTGGTAGTTGTGGTCCCTGGGGGCCCTGGTGGTGGTAGTTGTGGTCCCTGGGGGCCCTGGTGGTGGTAGTTGTGGTGCCTGGTGGCCCTGGTGGTGGTAGTTGTGGTGCTTGGGGGCCCTGGTGGTGGTAGTTGTGGGCCCTGGTGGCCCTGGTGGTGGTAGTTGTGGTCAATGGTGGCCCTGGTGGTGGTAGTTGTGGGCCCTGGTGGCCCTGGTGGTGGTAGTTGTGGTCCCTGGGGGCCCTGGTGGTGGTAGTTGTGGTCCCTGGGGGCCCTGGTGTTGGTAGTTGTGGTGCCTGGGGGCCCTGATGGTGGTAGTTGTGGTCCCTGGTAACCCTGGTGGTGGTAGTTGTGGTCCCTGGGGGCCCTGGTGGTGGTAGTTGTGGTCCCTGGGGGCCCTGGTGGTGGTAGTTGTGGTGCCTGGGGGCCCTGGTGGTGGTAGTTGTGGGCCCTGGTGGTCCTGGTGGTGGTAGTTGTGGTGCCTGGGGGCCCTGGTGGTGGTAGTTGTGGGTCCTGGTGGCCCTGGTGGTGGTAGTTGTGGTGCCTGGTGGCCCTGGTGGTGGTAGTTGTGGTGCCTGGGGGCCCTGGTGGTGGTAGTTGTGGTGCCTGGGGGCCCTGGTGGTGGTAGTTGTGGTGCCTGGTTGCCCTGGTGGTGGTAGTTGTGGTGCCTGGGGGCCCTGGTGGTGGTAGTTGTGGTGCCTGGTGGCCCTGGTGGTGGTAGTTGTGGTGCCTGGGGGCCCTGGTGGTGGTAGTTGTGGTGCCTGGGGGCCCTGGTGGTGGTAGTTGTGGGTCCTGGGGGCCCTGGTGGTGGTAGTTGTGGTGCCTGGGGGCCCTGGTGGTGGTAGTTGTGGGTCCTGGGGGCCCTGGAGATGGTAGTTGTGGGCCATGGGGGCCCTGGTGGTGGTAGTTGTGGGCCCTGGTGGCCCTGGTGGTGGTGGTTGTGGTGCCTGGTGGCCCTGGTGGTGGTAGTTGTGGTGCCTGGGGGCCCTGGTGGTGGTAGTTGTGGTGCCTGGTGGCCCTGGTGGTGGTAGTTGTGGGCCCTGGTGGTGGTAGTTGTGGTGCCTGGGGGCCCTGGTGGTGGTAGTTGTGGTCCCTGGGGGACCTGGTGGTGGTAGTTGTGGTCCCTGGTGGTGGTAGTTGTGGTCCCTGGTGGTGGTAGTTGTGGTGCCTGGTGGTCCTGGTGGTGGTAGTTGTGGTGCCTGGTGGCCCTGGTGGTGGTAGTTGTGGGTCCTGGTGGCCCTGGTGGTGGTAGTTGAGGGTCCTGGTGGCCCTGGTGGTGGTAGTTGTGGGTCCTGGTGGCCCTGGTGGTGGTAGTTGTGGTCCCTGGTGGTGGTAGTTGTGGGTCCTGGTGGCCCTGGTGGTGGTAGTTGTGGTGCCTGATGGTGGTAGTTGTGGGCCCTGGGGGCCCTGGTGGTGGTAGTTGTGGGCCCTGGTGGCCCTGGTGGTGGTAGTTGTGGGCCCTGGTGGTGGTAGTTGTGGGCCCTGGTGGTGGTAGTTGTGGTCCCTGGTGGCCCTGGTGGTGGTAGTTGTGGTCCCTGGGGGCCCTGGTAGTGGTAGTAGTGGTCCCTGGGGGCCCTGGTGGTGGTAGTTGTGGTGCCTGCCCGCCAAACACACACCGAAACTACGACGTTGCTACAGCGTTCGAACAAGTTTTAACACCTCCTAACCAGTTATAACAACCAATATATCAAGTTCTAACAACGTTCTAATACGTCATAAACACGTTAAGCCAAGATGTAACAACTTTATTACAAGTTGTAACAAGCGGAAAATAGAGACAGTTTCGGTTTGTGTTTCCAGGGTGGTGGCCCTGGTGGTGGTAGTTGTGGTGCTTGGGGGCCCTGGTGGTGGTAGTTGTGGGCCCTGGTGGCCCTGGTGGTGGTAGTTGTTGTCCCTGGTGGCCCTGGTGGTGGTAGTTGTGGGCCCTGGTGGCCCTGGTGGTGGTAGTTGTGGTCCCTGGGGGCCCTGGTGGTGGTAGTTGTGGTCCCTGGTGGCCCTGGTGGTGGTAGTTGTGGTGCCTGGTGGCCCTGGTGGTGGTAGCTGTGGTGCCTGGGGGCCCTGGTGGTGGTAGTTGTGGTCCCTGGGGGCCCTGGTGGTGGTAGTTGTGGTGCCTGGTGGTGGTAGTTGTGGTGCCTGGTGGCCCTGGTAGTGGTAGCTGTGGTGCCTGGTGGCCCTGGTGGTGGTAGTTGTGGTCCCTGGTGGCCCTGGTGGTGGTAGTTGTGGTCCCTGGTGGCCCTGGTGGTGGTAGTTGTGGTGCCTGGTGGCCCTGGTGGTGGTAGTTGTGGTCCCTGGTGGCCCTGGTGGTGGTAGTTGTGGTCCCTGGTGGCCCTGGTGGTGGTAGTTGTGGTCCCTGGTGGTGGTAGTTGTGGTGCCTGGTGGCCCTGGTGGTGGTAGTTGTGGTGCCTGGTGGCCCTGGTGGTGGTAGTTGTGGTCCCTGGTGGCCCTGGTGGTGGTAGTTGTGGTGCCTGGGGGCCCTGGTGGTGGTAGTTGTGGTCCCTGGTGGCCCTGGTGGTGGTAGTTGTGGTCCCTGGTGGCCCTGGTGGTGGTAGTTGTGGTCCCTGGTGGCCCTGGTGGTGGTAGTTGTGGTGCCTGGTGGCCCTGGTGGTGGTAGTTGTGGTCCCTGGTGGCCCTGGTGGCCCTGGTGGTGGTAGTTGTGGTCCCTGGTGGTGGTAGTTGTGGTGCCTGGTGGCCCTGGTGGTGGTAGTTGTGGTCCCTGGGGGCCCTGGTGGTGGTAGCTGTGGTGCCTGGTGGCCCTGGTGGTGGTAGTTGTGGTCCCTGGTGGCCCTGGTGGTGGTAGTTGTGGTCCCTGGTGGTGGTAGTTGTGGTGCCTGGTGGCCCTGTTGGTGGTAGTTGTGGTGCCTGGTGGCCCTGGTGGTGGTTGTTGTGGGTCCTGGTGGCCCTGGTGGTGGTAGTTGTGGGTCCTGGTGGCCCTGGTGGTGGTAGTTGTGGTCCCTGGTGGTGGTAGTTGTGGGTCCTGGTGGCCCTGGTGGTGGTAGTTGAGGTGCCTGATGGTGGTAGTTGTGGGCCCTGGGGGCCCTGGTGGTGGTAGTTGTGTGCCCTGGTGGCCCTGGTGGTGGTAGTTGTGGGCCCTGGTGGTGGTAGTTGTGGGCCCTGGTGGTGGTAGTTGTGGTCCCTGGTGGCCCTGGTGGTGGTAGTTGTGGTCCCTGGGGGCCCTGGTGGTGATAGTTGTGGTCCCTGGGGGCCCTGGTGGTGGTAGTTGTGGTGCCTGGTGGCCTTGGTGGTGGTAGTTGTGGTGCTTGGGGGCCCTGGTGGTGGTAGTTGTGGGCCCTGGTGGCCCTGGTGGTGGTAGTTGTGGTCCCTGGTGGCTTTGGTGGTGGTAGTTGTGGGCCCTGGTGGCCCTGGTGGTGGTAGTTGTGGTCCCTGGGGGCCCTGGTGGTGGTAGTTGTGGTCCCTGGGGGCCCTGGTGGTGGTAGTTGTGGTGCCTGGGGGCCCTGATGGTGGTAGTTGTGGTCCCTGGTGGCCCTGGTGGTGGTAGTTGTGGTCCCTGTGGGCCCTGGTGGTGGTAGTTGTGGTCCCTGGGGGCCCTGGTGGTGGTAGTTGTGGGCCCTGGTGGCCCTGGTGGTGGTAGTTGTGGTCCCTGTGGGCCCTGGTGGTGGTAGTTGTGGTCCCTGGGGGCCCTGGTGGTGGTAGTTGTGGTGCCTGGGGGCCCTGGTGGTGGTAGTTGTGGTTCCTGGGGGCCCTGGTGGTGGTAGTTGTGGGTCCTGGGGGCCCTGGTGGTGGTAGTTGTGGTTCCTGGGGGCCCTGGTGGTGGTAGTTGTGGGTCCTGGGGGCCCTGGTGGTGGTAGTTGTGGGCCCTGGTGGCCCTGGTGGTGGTAGTTGTGGTGCCTGGTGGCCCTGGTGGTGGTAGTTGTGATGCCTGGTGTCCCTGGTGGTGGTAGGTGTGGGTCCTGGGGGCCCTGGTGGTGGTAGTTGTGGTCCCTGGGGGGCCTGGTGGTGGTAGTTGTGGTGCCTGGGGGCCCTGGTGGTGGTAGTTGTGGTGCCTGGGGGCCCTGGTGGTGGTAGTTGTGGTCCCTGGGGGCCCTGGTGGTGGTAGTTGTGGGCCCTGGTGGCCCTGGTGGTGGTAGTTGTGGTCCCTGGTGGCCCTGGTGGTGGTAGTTGTGGGCCCTGGTGGCCCTGGTGGTGGTAGTTGTGGTCCCTGGGGGCCCTGGTGGTGGTAGTTGTGGTGCCTGGGGGCCCTGGTGGTGGTAGTTGTGGTGCCTGGTGGCCCTGGTGGTGGTAGTTGTGGTGCCCTGGGGGCCCTGGTGGTGGTAGTTGTGGGCCCTGGTGGCCCTGGTGGTGGTAGTTGTGGTCCCTGGTGGCCCTGGTGGTGGTAGTTGTGGGCCCTGGTGGCCCTGGTGGTGGTAGTTGTGGTCCCTGGGGGCCCTGGTGGTGGTAGTTGTGGTCCCTGGGGGCCCTGGTGGTGGTAGTTGTGGTGCCTGGGGGCTGATGGTGGTAGTTGTGGTCCCTGGTGGCCCTGGTGGTGGTAGTTGTGGGCCCTGGTGGCCCTGGTGGTGGTAGTTGTGGTCCCTGGGGGCCCTGGTGGTGGTAGTTGTGGTGCCTGGGGGCCCTGGTGGTGGTAGTTGTGGTGCCTGGGGGCCCTGGTGGTGGTAGTTGTGGTGCCTGGGGGCCCTGGTGGTGGTAGTTGTGGTCCCTGGGGGCCCTGGTGGTGGTAGTTGTGGGCCCTGGTGGCCCTGGTGGTGGTAGTTGTGGTGCCTGGGGGCCCTGGTGGTGGTAGTTGTGGTGGGGGCCCTGGTGGTGGTAGTTGTGGTGCCTGGTGGCCCTGGTGGTGGTAGTTGTGGTCCCTGGGGGCCCTGGTGGTGGTAGTTGTGGTCCCTGGGGGCCCTGGTGGTGGTAGTTGTGGTGCCTGGGGGCCCTGGTGGTGGTAGTTGTGGTTCCTGGGGGCCCTGGTGGTGGTAGTTGTGGGTCCTGGTGGTGGTGGTAGTTGTGGTCCTGGGGGCCCTGGTGGTGGTAGTTGTGGGTCCCTGGGGGCCCTGTGGTGGTAGTTGTGGGCCCTGGTGGCCCTGGTGGTGGTAGTTGTGGTCCTTGGTGGCCCTGGTGGTGGTAGTTGTGGGCCCTGGGGGCCCTGGTGGTGGTAGTTGTGGTCCCTGGGGGCCCTGGTGGTGGTAGTTGTGGTCCCTGGGGGCCCTGGTGGTGGTAGTTGTGGTGCCTGGGGGCCCTGGTGGTGGTAGTTGTGGTCCCTGGTGGCCCTGGTGGTGGTAGTTGTGGGCCCTGGGGGCCCTGGTGGTGGTAGTTGTGGTCCCTGGGGGCCCTGGTGGTGGTAGTTGTGGTCCCTGGGGCCCTGGTGGTGGTAGTTGTGGTGCCTGGTGGCCCTGGTGGTGGTAGTTGTGGTGCCTGGGGGCCCTGGTGGTGGTAGTTGTGGTCCCTGGGGGCCCTGGGTTTGGGGGCCTGGGGGCCCTGGTGGTGGTAGTTGTGGGTCCTGGGGGCCCTGGTGGTGGTAGTTGTGGTCCCTGGTGGCCCTGGTGGTGGTAGTTGTGGGCCCTGGGGCCCTGGTGGTGGTAGTTGTGGTCCCTGGGGGCCCTGGTGGTGGTAGTTGTGGTGCCTGGGGGCCCTGGTGGTGGTAGTTGTGGTGCCTGGGGGCCCTGGTGGTGGTAGTTGTGGTTCCTGGGGGCCCTGGTGGTGGTAGTTGTGGTTCCTGGGGGCCCTGGTGGTGGTAGTTGTGGTGCCTGGGGGCCCTGGTGGTGGTAGTTGTGGTGCCTGGGGGCCCTGGTGGTGGTAGTTGTGGGCCCTGGTGGCCCTGGTGGTGGTAGTTGTGGTCCCTGGTGGCCCTGGTGGTGTAGGTGGCCCTGGTGGTGGTAGTTGTGGTTCCTGGGGGCCCTGGTGGTGGTAGTTGTGGGTCCTGGGGGCCCTGGTGGTGGTAGTTGTGGGCCCTGGTGGCCCTGGTGGTGGTAGTTGTGGGCCTTGGTGGTGGTAGTTGTGGGCCCTGGTGGTGGTAGTTGTGGTCCCTGGTGGCCCTGGTGGTGGTAGTTGTGGTCCCTGGGGGCCCTGGTGGTGGTAGTAGTGGTCCCTGGGGGCCCTGGTGGTGGTAGTTGTGGTGCCTGGTGGCCCTGGTGGTGGTAGTTGTGGTGCTTGGGGGCTCTGGTGGTGGTAGTTTCCTGGGGCCCTGATGACGTAGGTGGTGTTCCTGGGGGCCCTGATGACGTAGGTGTGTTCCTGGGGGCCCTGATGACGTAGGTGGTGTGGTCCCTGGTGGCCCTGGTGCGGTGGTAGTTGTGGTCCCTGGTGGCCCTGGTGGTGGTAGTTGTGGGCCCTGGTGGACCTGGTGGTGGTAGTTGTGGTGCCTGGGGGCCCTGGTGGTGGTGTTTGTGGTCCCTGGTGGGCCATGGTGGCCCTAGTTGTGGTGCCTGGGGGCCCTGGTGGTGGTAGTTGTGTGGTGCATGGGGGGACCTGGTGGTGGTAGTTGTGGTCCCTGGGGCCCTGGTGGTGGTAGCTGTGGTGCCTGGGGGCCCTGGTGGTGGTAGTTGTGGTCCCTGGGGGCCCTGGTGGTGGTAGTTGTGGTGGGGGCCCTGGTGGTGGTAGTTGTGGTGCCTGGTGGCCCTGTTGGTGGTAGTTGTGGTGGTAACTGGTGGCCCTGGTGGTGGTTAGTTGTGGGTCCTGGTGGCCCTGGTGGTGGTAGTTGTGGTCCTGGTGGCCCTGTCCCTGGTGGCCCTGGTGGTGGTAGTTGGTGGGCCCTGGTGGTGGTAGTTGTGGTGCCTGGTGGCCCTGGTGGTGGTAGTTGTGGTGCCTGGTGGCCCTGGTGGTGGTAGTTGTGGTCCCTGGTGGCCCTGGTAGTTGTGGTAGGGCCCTGGTGGTGGTAGTTGTGGTGCCTGGTGGCCCTGGTGGTGGTAGTTGTGGGGCCCTGGGGGCCCTGGTGGTGGTAGTTGTGGTGCCTGGTGGCCCTGGTGGTGGTAGTTGTGGTCCCTGGGTGGCCCTGGTGGTGGTAGTTGTGGTCCCTGGTGGCCCTGGTGGTGGTAGTTGTGGTGCCTGGGGGCCCTGGTGGTGGTAGTTGTGGTGCCTGGGGGCCCTGGTGGTGGTAGTTGTGGTGCCCTGGGGGCCCTGGTGGTGGTAGTTGTTGTGGTGGCCCTGGTGGTGGTAGTTGTGGGTCCCTGGTGGTGGTAGTTGTGGTCCCTGGGGGCCCTGGTGGTGGTAGTTGTGGTCCCTGGGGGCCCTGGTGGTGGTAGTTGTGGTGCCTGGGGGCCCTGGTGGTGGTAGTTGTGGTGGTGCTGGGGGCCCTGGTGGTGGTAGTTGTGGTCCCTGGTGGCCCTGGTGGTGGTAGTTGTGGTCCCTGGGGGCCCTGGTGGTGGTAGTTGTGGTGCCTGGTGGCCCTGGTGGTGGTAGTTGGGTCCCTGGGGGCCCTGGTGGTGGTAGTTGTGGTGCCTGGGGGCCCTGGTGGTGGTAGTTGTGGTGCCTGGGGGCCCTGGTGGTGGTAGTTGTGGTGGTGGCCCTGGTGGTGGTAGTTGTGGTGCCTGGGGGCCCTGGTGGTGGTAGTTGTGGTCCCTGGGGGCCCTGGTGGTGGTAGTTGTGGTGTGGGGGCCCTGGTGGTGGTAGTTGTGGTCCCTGGGGGCCCTGGTGGTGGTAGTTGTGGTCCCTGGTGGCCCTGGTGGTGGTAGTTGTGGTCCCTGGTGGCCCTGGTGGTGGTAGTTGTGGTGTGGGGGCCCTGGTGGTGGTAGTTGTGGTGCCTGGTGGCCCTGGTGGTGGTAGTTGTGGTGCCTGGGGGCCCTGGTGGTGGTAGTTGTGGTGCCTGGGGGCCCTGGTGGTGGTAGTTGTGGTCCCTGGGGGCCCTGGTGGTGGTAGTTGTGGTGCCTGGGGGCCCTGGTGGTGGTAGTTGTGGTGCCTGGGGGCCCTGGTGGTGGTAGTTGTGGTGCCTGGGGGCCCTGGTGGTGGTAGTTGTGGTCCCTGGGGGCCCTGGTGGTGGTAGTTGTGGGCCCTGGTGGCCCTGGTGGTGGTAGTTGTGGTCCCCCTGGTGGTGGTAGTTGTGGTGCCCTGGTGGTGGTAGTTGTGGGGTCCCTGGGGGCCCTGGTGGTGGTAGTTGTGGTGGGGGCCCTGGTGGGCCCTGGTGGTGGTAGTTGTGGTGCCTGGTGGCCCTGGGTGGGCCCCCTGGTGGTGGTAGTTGTGGTCCCTGGGGGCCCTGGTGGTGGTAGTTGTGGTCCCTGGTGGTGGTAGTTGGGGGCCCTGGTGGTGGTAGTTGTGGTCCCTGGGGGCCCTGGTGGTGGTAGTTGTGGTCCCTGGGGCCCTGGTGGTGGTAGTTGTGGGTCCCTGGGGGCCCTGGTGGTGCCTGGGGGCCCTGGTGGTGGTAGTTGTGGTGGTGGTGGTAGTTGTGGTCCCTGGTGGTGGTGGTGGTAGTTGTGGTGCCTGGTGGCCCTGGTGGTGGTAGTTGTGGTCCCTGGGGGCCCTGGTGGTGGTAGTTGTGGTCCCTGGGGGCCCTGGTGGTGGTAGTTGTGGTGCCTGGTGGCCCTGGTGGTGGTAGTTGTGGTGCCTGGTGGCCCTGGTGGTGGTAGTTGTGGTCCCTGGGGGCCCTGGTGGTGGTAGTTGTGGTGCCTGGTGGCCCTGGTGGTGGTAGTTGTGGCCCTGGTGGCCCTGGTGGTGGTAGTTGTGGTCCTGGTGGTGGTAGTTGTGGTCCCTGGGGGCCCTGGTGGTGGTAGTTGTGGTGCCTGGGGGCCCTGGTGGTGGTAGTTGTGGTGCCTGGGGGCCCTGGTGGTGGTAGTTGTGGTGCCTGGGGGCCCTGGTGGTGGTAGTTGTGGTCCCTGGTGGCCCTGGTGGTGGTAGTTGTGGTCCCTGGTGGCCCTGGTGGTGGTAGTTGTGGTGCCTGGTGGCCCTGGTGGTGGTAGTTGTGGTCCCTGGGGGCCCTGGTGGTGGTAGTTGTGGTCCCTGGTGGTGGTAGTTGTGGTCCCTGGGGGCCCTGGTGGTGGTAGTTGTGGTGCCTGGGGGCCCTGGTGGTGGTAGTTGTGGTCCTGGTGGTGGTGGTAGTTGTGGTCCCTGGGGGCCCTGGTGGTGGTAGTTGTGGTGCCTGGGGGCCCTGGTGGTGGTAGTTGTGGTGCCTGGGGGCCCTGGTGGTGGTAGTTGTGGTGCCTGGGGGCCCTGGTTGGTAGTGTGTGGTGCCCTGGTGGTGGTGGTGGTAGTTGTGGTGCCTGGTGGCCCTGGTGGTGGTAGTTGTGGTGCCTGGGGGCCCTGGTGGTGGTAGTTGTGGTCCCTGGGGGCCCTGGTGGTGGTAGTTGTGGTGCCTGGGGGCCCTGGTGGTGGTAGTTGTGGTGCCTGGGGGCCCTGGTGGTGGTAGTTGTGGTCCCTGGGGGCCCTGGTGGTGGTAGTTGTGGTCCCTGGTGGCCCTGGTGGTGGTAGTTGTGGTCCCTGGTGGCCCTGGTGGTGGTAGTTGTGGTCCCTGGTGGCCCTGGTGGTGGTAGTTGTGGTCCCTGGGGGCCCTGGTGGTGGTAGTTGTGGTGCCTGGGGGCCCTGGTGGTGGTAGTTGTGGTGCCTGGGGGCCCTGGTGGTGGTAGTTGTGGTCCCTGGGGGCCCTGGTGGTGGTAGTTGTGGTCCCTGGTGGCCCTGGTGGTGGTAGTTGTGGTCCCTGGTGGCCCTGGTGGTGGTAGTTGTGGTCCCTGGTGGCCCTGGTGGTGGTAGTTGTGGTGCCTGGTGGCCCTGGTGGTGGTAGTTGTGGTCCTGGTGGCCCTGGTGGTGGTTGTTGTGGTGCCTGGGGGCCCTGGTGGTGGTAGTTGTGGGTCCTGGTGGCCCTGGTGGTGGTAGTTGTGGTGCCTGGTGGCCCTGGTGGTGGTAGTTGTGGTGCCCTGGTGGTGGTGGTAGTTGTGGGTCCTGGTGGCCCTGGTGGTGGTAGTTGTGGTGCCTGGTGGGCCCTGGTGGTGGTAGTTGTGGTCCCTGGTGGCCCTGGTGGTGGTAGTTGTGGTCCCTGGTGGCCCTGGTGGTGGTAGTTGTGGTCCCTGGTGGTGGTGGTAGTTGTGGTGCCTGGTGGCCCTGGTGGTGGTAGTTGTGGTGCCTGGTGGTGGTGGTAGTTGTGGTCCCTGGTGGCCCTGGTGGTGGTAGTTGTGGTGGGCCCTGGTGGTGGTAGTTGTGGTCCCTGGTGGCCCTGGTGGTGGTAGTTGTGGTGCCTGGTGGCCCTGGTGGTGGTAGTTGTGGTGCCTGGGGGCCCTGGTGGTGTTGTAGGTTGGTGGTGGTCCTGGTGGCCCTGGTGGTGGTAGTTGTGGTGCCTGGGGGCCCTGGTGGTGGTAGTTGTGGTCCCTGGGGGCCCTGGTGGTGGTAGTTGTGGTCCCTGGTGGCCCTGGTGGTGGTAGTTGTGGTCCCTGGTGGCCCTGGTGGTGGTAGTTGTGGTCCCTGGGGGCCCTGGTGGTGGTAGTTGTGGTCCCTGGGGGCCCTGGTGGTGGTAGTTGTGGTGCCTGGGGGCCCTGGTGGTGGTAGTTGTGGTCCCTGGGGGCCCTGGTGGTGGTAGTTGTGGTGCCTGGTGGCCCTGGTGGTGGTAGTTGTGGTGCCTGGTGGCCCTGGTGGTGGTAGTTGTGGTGCCTGGTGGCCCTGGTGGTGGTAGTTGTGGTCCTGGGTCCCTGGTGGTGGTAGTTGTGGTGCCTGGTGGCCCTGGTGGTGGTAGTTGTGGTAGTTGTGGGCCCTGGTGGTGGTAGTTGTGGTCCCTGGGGGCCCTGGTGGTGGTAGTTGTGGTGCCTGGGGGCCCTGGTGGTGGTAGTTGTGGTGCCCTGGGGGCCCTGGTGGTGGTAGTTGTGGTCCCTGGTGGCCCTGGTGGTGGTAGTTGTGGGGTGGCCCTGGTGGTGGTAGTTGTGGGCCCTGGTGGTGGTGGTAGTTGTGGTCCCTGGTGGCCCTGGTGGTGGTAGTTGTGGTCCCTGGGGGCCCTGGTGGTGGTAGTTGTGGTCCCTGGGGGCCCTGGTGGTGGTAGTTGTGGTGCCTGGTGGCCCTGGTGGTGGTAGTTGTGGGCCCTGGTGGCCCTGGTGGTGGTAGTTGTGGTGCCTGGTGGCCCTGGTGGTGGTAGTTGTGGTGCCTGGTGGCCCTGGTGGTGGTAGTTGTGGTCCCTGGGGGCCCTGGTGGTGGTAGTTGTGGTCCCTGGGGGCCCTGGTGGTGGTAGTTGTGGTCCCTGGGGGCCCTGGTGGTGGTAGTTGTGGTGCCTGGGGGCCCTGGTGGTGGTAGTTGTGGTGCCTGGGGGCCCTGGTGGTGGTAGTTGTGGTCCCTGGGGGCCCTGGTGGTGGTAGTTGTGGGCCCTGGTGGCCCTGGTGGTGGTAGTTGTGGTCCCTGGTGGCCCTGGTGGTGGTAGTTGTGGGCCCTGGTGGCCCTGGTGGTGGTAGTTGTGGTCCCTGGGGGCCCTGGTGGTGGTAGTTGTGGTCCCTGGGGGCCCTGGTGGTGGTAGTTGTGGTCCCTGGGGGCCCTGGTGGTGGTAGTTGTGGTGCCTGGGGGCCCTGGTGGTGGTAGTTGTGGTCCCTGGTGGCCCTGGTGGTGGTAGTTGTGGTCCCTGGTGGTGGTAGTTGTGGTCCTGGTGGCCCTGGTGGTGGTAGTTGTGGTGCCCTGGTGGTGGTAGTTGTGGTGCCTGGGGGCCCTGGTGGTGGTAGTTGTGGTGCCTGGGGGCCCTGGTGGTGGTAGTTGTGGGGCCCTGGTGGTGGTAGTTGTGGGTCCTGGGGGCCCTGGTGGTGGTAGTTGTGGTCCCTGGTGGCCCTGGTGGTGGTAGTTGTGGTCCCTGGTGGCCCTGGTGGTGGTAGTTGTGGTCCCTGGGGGCCCTGGTGGTGGTAGTTGTGGTCCCTGGGGGCCCTGGTGGTGGTAGTTGTGGTGCCTGGTGGCCCTGGTGGTGGTAGTTGTGGGCCCTGGTGGCCCTGGTGGTGGTAGTTGTGGTGCCCTGGTGGCCCTGGTGGTGGTAGTTGTGGTGCCTGGTGGGTCCCTGGTGGTGGTAGTTGTGGTGCCTGGTGGCCTGGTGGCCCTGGTGGTGGTAGTTGTGGTGCCTGGTGGCCCTGGTGGTGGTAGTTGTGGGTCCTGGTGGCCCTGGTGGTGGTAGTTGTGGTCCCTGGTGGTGGTAGTTGTGGGTCCTGGTGGCCCTGGTGGTGGTAGTTGTGGTGCCTGATGGTGGTAGTTGTGGGCCCTGGGGGCCCTGGTGGTGGTAGTTGTGGGCCCTGGTGGCCCTGGTGGTGGTAGTTGTGGGCCCTGGTGGTGGTAGTTGTGGGCCCTGGTGGTGGTAGTTGTGGTCCCTGGTGGCCCTGGTGGTGGTAGTTGTGGTCCCTGGGGGCCCTGGTGGTGGTAGTTGTGGTCCCTGGGGGCCCTGGTGGTGGTAGTTGTGGTGCCTGGTGGCCCTGGTGGTGGTAGTTGTGGGCCCTGGTGGCCCTGGTGGTGGTAGTTGTGGTGCCTGGTGGCCCTGGTGGTGGTAGTTGTGGTGCCTGGTGTCCCTGGTGGTGGTAGTTGTGGGTCCTGGGGGCCCTGGTGGTGGTAGTTGTGGTCCCTGGGGGTCCTGGTGGTGGTAGTTGTGGTGCCTGGGGGCCCTGGTGGTGGTAGTTGTGGTGCCTGGGGGCCCTGGTGGTGGTAGTTGTGGTCCCTGGGGGCCCTGGTGGTGGTAGTTGTGGGCCCTGGTGGCCCTGGTGGTGGTAGTTGTGGTCCCTGGTGGCCCTGGTGGTGGTAGTTGTGGGCCCTGGTGGCCCTGGTGGTGGTAGTTGTGGTCCCTGGGGGCCCTGGTGGTGGTAGTTGTGGTCTCTGGGGGCCCTGGTGGTGGTAGTTGTGGTCCCTGGGGGCCCTGGTGGTGGTAGTTGTGGTGCCTGGGGGCCCTGGTGGTGGTAGTTGTGGTCCCTGGTGGCCCTGGTGGTGGTAGTTGTGGTCCCTGGTGGTGGTAGTTGTGGGTCCTGGTGGCCCTGGTGGTGGTAGTTGTGGTGCCTGGTAGTTGTGGGCCCTGGGGGCCCTGGTGGTGGTAGTTGTGGGCCCTGGTGGCCCTGGTGGTGGTAGTTGTGGGGCCCTGGTGGTGGTAGTTGTGGGCCCTGGTGGTGGTAGTTGTGGTCCCTGGTGGCCCTGGTGGTGGTAGTTGTGGTCCCTGGGGGCCCTGGTGATGGTAGTTGTGGTCCCTGGGGGCCCTGGTGGTGGTAGTTGTGGTGCCTGGTGGCCCTGGTGGTGGTAGTTGTGGTCCCTGGTGGTCCTGGTGGTGGTAGTTGTGGTGCCTGGTGGCCCTGGTGGTGGTAGTTGTGGTGGCTGGTGGCCCTGGTGGTGGTAGTTGTGGGTCCTGGTGGCCCTGGTGGTGGTAGTTGTGGTCCCTGGGGGCCCTGGTGGTGGTAGTTGTGGTGCCTGGGGGCCCTGGTGGTGGTAGTTGTGGTGCCTGGGGGCCCTGGTGGTGGTAGTTGTGGTCCCTGGTGGCCCTGGTGGTGGTAGTTGTGGGCCCTGGTGGCCCTGGTGGTGGTAGTTGTGGTCCCTGGTGTCCCTGGTGGTGGTAGTTGTGGTGCCTGGTGGCCCTGGTGGTGGTAGTTGTGGTCCCTGGGGCCCTGGTGGTGGTAGTTGTGGTCTCTGGGGGCCCTGGTGGTGGTAGTTGTGGTCCCTGGGGGCCCTGGTGGTGGTAGTTGTGGTGCCTGGGGGCCCTGTTGGTGGTAGTTGTGGTCCCTGGTGGCCCTGGTGGTGGTAGTTGTGGGCCCTGGTGGCCCTGGTGGTGGTAGTTGTGGTCCCTGGGGGCCCTGGTGGTGGTAGTTGTGGTCCCTGGGGGCCCTGGTGGTGGTAGTTGTGGTGCCTGGGGGCCTTGGTGGTGGTAGTTGTGGTGGCTGGTGGCCCTGGTGGTGGTAGTTGTGGGCCCTGGTGGTGGTAGTTGTGGTGCCTGGGGGCCCTGGTGGTGGTAGTTGTGGTCCCTGGGGGCCCTGGTGGTGGTAGTTGTGGTCCCTGGTGGCCCTGGTGGTGGTAGTTGTGGTCCCTGGTGGTGGTAGTTGTGGTGCCTGGTGGCCCTGGTGGTGGTAGTTGTGGTGCCTGGTGGCCCTGGTGGTGGTAGTTGTGGGTCCTGGTGGCCCTGGTGGTGGTAGTTGAGGGTCCTGGTGGCCCTGGTGGTGGTAGTTGTGGGTCCTGGTGGCCCTGGTGGTGGTAGTTGTGGTCCCTGGTGGTGGTAGTTGTGGGTCCTGGTGGCCCTGGTGGTGGTAGTTGTGGTGCCTGATGGTGGTAGTTGTGGGCCCTGGGGGCCCTGGTGGTGGTAGTTGTGGGCCCTGGTGGCCCTGGTGGTGGTAGTTGTGGGCCCTGGTGGTGGTAGTTGTGGGCCCTGGTGGTGGTAGTTGTGGTCCCTGGTGGCCCTGGTGGTGGTAGTTGTGGTCCCTGGGGGCCCTGGTGGTGGTAGTTGTGGTCCCTGGGGGCCCTGGTGGTGGTAGTTGTGGTGCCTGGTGGCCCTGGTGGTGGTAGTTGTGGTGCCCTGGTGGCCCTGGTGGTGGTAGTTGTGGGCCCTGGTGGCCCTGGTGGTGGTAGTTGTGGTGCCTGGTGGCCCTGGTGGTGGTAGTTGTGGGTCCTGGTGGCCCTGGTGGTGGTAGTTGTGGTCCCTGGGGGCCCTGGTGGTGGTAGTTGTGGTGCCTGGGGGCCCTGGTGGTGGTAGTTGTGGTGCCTGGGGGCCCTGGTGGTGGTAGTTGTGGTCCCTGGGGGCCCTGGTGGTGGTAGTTGTGGGCCCTGGTGGCCCTGGTGGTGGTAGTTGTGGTCCCTGGTGGCCCTGGTGGTGGTAGTTGTGGGCCCTGGTGGCCCTGGTGGTGGTAGTTGTGGTCCCTGGTGGCCCTGGTGGTGGTAGTTGTGGTCCCTGGGGGCCCTGGTGGTGGTAGTTGTGGTGCCTGGGGCCCTGGTGGTGGTAGTTGTGGTGCCTGGGGGCCCTGGTGGTGGTAGTTGTGGTCCCTGGTGGTGGTGGTAGTGGTGGTGGTAGTTGTGGTCCTGGGGGCCCTGGTGGTGGTAGTTGTGGGTTGTGGTGGTAGTTGTGGTGGTGGTGGTGGTAGTTGTGGTCCCTGGGGGCCTGGTGGTGGTAGTTGTGGGTCCTGGTGGCCCTGGTGGCCCTGGTGGTGGTAGTTGTGGTGCCCTGGTGGCCCTGGTGGTGGTAGTTGTGGTGCCTGGTGGCCCTGGTGGTGGTAGTTGTGGTCCCTGGGGGCCCTGGTGGTGGTAGTTGTGGTCCCTGGGGGCCCTGGTGGTGGTAGTTGTGGTCCTGGGGGCCCTGGTGGTGGTAGTTGTGGTCCCTGGGGGCCCTGGTGGTGGTAGTTGTGGTGCCTGGGGGCCCTGGTGGTGGTAGTTGTGGTGCCTGGGGGCCCTGGTGGTGGTAGTTGTGGTGCCTGGGGGCCCTGGTGGTGGTAGTTGTGGTGCCTGGTGGCCCTGGTGGTGGTAGTTGTGGTCCCTGGTGGCCCTGGTGGTGGTAGTTGTGGGCCCTGGTGGCCCTGGTGGTGGTAGTTGTGGTCCCTGGGGGCCCTGGTGGTGGTAGTTGTGGTCCCTGGGGGCCCTGGTGGTGGTAGTTGTGGTCCCTGGGGCCCTGGTGGTGGTAGTTGTGGTGCCTGGGGGCCCTGGTGGTGGTAGTTGTGGTCCCTGGTGGCCCTGGTGGTGGTAGTTGTGGGCCCTGGTGGCCCTGGTGGTGGTAGTTGTGGTCCCTGGGGGCCCTGGTGGTGGTAGTTGTGGTCCCTGGGGGCCCTGGTGGTGGTAGTTGTGGTGCCTGGGGGCCCTGGTGGTGGTAGTTGTGGTGCCTGGGGGCCCTGGTGGTGGTAGTTGTGGTCCCTGGGGGCCCTGGTGGTGGTAGTTGTGGGCCCTGGTGGCCCTGGTGGTGGTAGTTGTGGTGCCTGGGGGCCCTGGTGGTGGTAGTTGTGGGTCCTGGTGGCCCTGGTGGTGGTAGTTGTGGTGCCTGGTGGCCCTGGTGGTGGTAGTTGTGGTGCCTGGGGGCCCTGGTGGTGGTAGTTGTGGTGCCTGGGGGCCCTGGTGGTGGTAGTTGTGGTGCCTGGTGGCCCTGGTGGTGGTAGTTGTGGTGCCTGGGGGCCCTGGTGGTGGTAGTTGTGGTGCCTGGTGGCCCTGGTGGTGGTAGTTGTGGTGCCTGGGGGCCCTGGTGGTGGTAGTTGTGGTGCCTGGGGGCCCTGGTGGTGGTAGTTGTGGTGCCTGGGGGCCCTGGTGGTGGTAGTTGTGGGTCCTGGGGGCCCTGGTGGTGGTAGTTGTGGTGCCTGGGGGCCCTGGTGGTGGTAGTTGTGGGTCCTGGGGGCCCTGGAGGTGGTAGTTGTGGGCCCTGGGGGCCCTGGTGGTGGTAGTTGTGGGCCCTGGTGGCCCTGGTGGTGGTGGTTGTGGTGCCTGGTGGCCCTGGTGGTGGTAGTTGTGGTGCCTGGGGGCCCTGGTGGTGGTAGTTGTGGTGCCTGGTGGCCCTGGTGGTGGTAGTTGTGGTCCTTGGGGGCCCTGGTGGTGGTAGTTGTGGGTCCTGGTGGCCCTGGTGGTGGTAGTTGTGGTGCCTGGTGGCCCTGGTGGTGGTAGTTGTGGTGCCTGGGGGCCCTGGTGGTGGTAGTTGTGGTGCCTGGGGGCCCTGGTGGTGGTAGTTGTGGTGCCTGGTGGCCCTGGTGGTGGTAGTTGTGGTGCCTGGGGGCCCTGGTGGTGGTAGTTGTGGTGCCTGGTGGCCCTGGTGGTGGTAGTTGTGGTGCCTGGGGGCCCTGGTGGTGGTAGTTGTGGTGCCTGGGGGCCCTGGTGGTGGTAGTTGTGGTGCCTGGGGGCCTTGGTGGTGGTAGTTGTGGGTCCTGGGGGCCCTGGTGGTGGTAGTTGTGGTGCCTGGGGGCCCTGGTGGTGGTAGTTGTGGGTCCTGGGGGCCCTGGTGGTGGTAGTTGTGGGCCCTGGGGGCCCTGGTGGTGGTAGTTGTGGGCCCTGGTGGCCCTGGTGGTGGTGGTTGTGGTGCCTGGTGGCCCTGGTGGTGGTAGTTGTGGTGCCTGGGGGCCCTGGTGGTGGTAGTTGTGGTGCCTGGTGGCCCTGGTGGTGGTAGTTGTGGGCCCTGGTGGTGGTAGTTGTGGTGCCTGGGGGCCCTGGTGGTGGTAGTTGTGGTCCCTGGGGGCCCTGGTGGTGGTAGTTGTGGTCCCTGGTGGCCCTGGTGGTGGTAGTTGTGGTCCCTGGTGGTGGTAGTTGTGGTGCCTGGTGGCCCTGGTGGTGGTAGTTGTGGTGCCTGGTGGCCCTGGTGGTGGTAGTTGTGGGTCCTGGTGGCCCTGGTGGTGGTAGTTGAGGGTCCTGGTGGCCCTGGTGGTGGTAGTTGTGGGTCCTGGTGGCCCTGGTGGTGGTAGTTGTGGTCCCTGGTGGTGGTAGTTGTGGGTCCTGGTGGCCCTGGTGGTGGTAGTTGTGGTGCCTGATGGTGGTAGTTGTGGGCCCTGGGGGCCCTGGTGGTGGTAGTTGTGGGCCCTGGTGGCCCTGGTGGTGGTAGTTGTGGGCCCTGGTGGTGGTAGTTGTGGGCCCTGGTGGTGGTAGTTGTGGTCCCTGGTGGCCCTGGTGGTGGTAGTTGTGGTCCCTGGGGGCCCTGGTGATGGTAGTTGTGGTCCCTGGGGGCCCTGGTGGTGGTAGTTGTGGTGCCTGGTGGCCCTGGTGGTGGTAGTTGTGGGCCCTGGTGGCCCTGGTGGTGGTAGTTGTGGTGCCTGGTGGCCCTGGTGGTGGTAGTTGTGGTGCCTGGTGTCCCTGGTGGTGGTAGTTGTGGGTCCTGGGGGCCCTGGTGGTGGTAGTTGTGGTCCCTGGGGGTCCTGGTGGTGGTAGTTGTGGTGCCTGGGGGCCCTGGTGGTGGTAGTTGTGGTGCCTGGGGGCCCTGGTGGTTGTAGTTGTGGTCCCTGGGGGCCCTGGTGGTGGTAGTTGTGGGCCCTGGTGGCCCTGGTGGTGGTAGTTGTGGTCCCTGGTGGCCCTGGTGGTGGTAGTTGTGGGCCCTGGTGGCCCTGGTGGTGGTAGTTGTGGTCCCTGGGGGCCCTGGTGGTGGTAGTTGTGGTCTCTGGGGGCCCTGGTGGTGGTAGTTGTGGTCCCTGGGGGCCCTGGTGGTGGTAGTTGTGGTGCCTGGGGGCCCTGATGGTGGTAGTTGTGGTCCCTGGTGGCCCTGGTGGTGGTAGTTGTGGGCCCTGGTGGCCCTGGTGGTGGTAGTTGTGGTCCCTGGGGGCCCTGGTGGTGGTAGTTGTGGTCCCTGGGGGCCCTGGTGGTGGTAGTTGTGGTGCCTGGGGGCCTTGGTGGTGGTAGTTGTGGTGCCTGGGGGCCCTGGTGGTGGTAGTTGTGGTCCCTGGGGGCCCTGGTGGTGGTAGTTGTGGGCCCTGGTGGCCCTGGTGGTGGTAGTTGTGGTGCCTGGGGGCCCTGGTGGTGGTAGTTGTGGGTCCTGGTGGCCCTGGTGGTGGTAGTTGTGGTGCCTGGTGGCCCTGGTGGTGGTAGTTGTGGTGCCTGGGGGCCCTGGTGGTGGTAGTTGTGGTGCCTGGGGGCCCTGGTGGTGGTAGTTGTGGTGCCTGGTGGCCCTGGTGGTGGTAGTTGTGGTGCCAGGGGGCCCTGGTGGTGGTAGTTGTGGTGCCTGGTGGCCCTGGTGGTGGTAGTTGTGGTGCCTGGGGGCCCTGGTGGTGGTAGTTGTGGTGCCTGGGGGCCCTGGTGGTGGTAGTTGTGGTGCCTGGGGGCCCTGGTGGTGGTAGTTGTGGGTCCTGGGGGCCCTGGTGGTGGTAATTGTGGTGCCTGGGGGCCCTGGTGGTGGTAGTTGTGGGTCCTGGGGGCCCTGGAGATGGTAGTTGTGGGCCCTGGGGGCCCTGGTGGTGGTAGTTGTGGGCCCTGGTGGCCCTGGTGGTGGTAGTTGTGGTGCCTGGTGGCCCTGGTGGTGGTAGTTGTGGTGCCTGGGGCCCTGGTGGTGGTAGTTGTGGTGCCTGGTGGCCCTGGTGGTGGTAGTTGTGGGCCCTGGTGGTGGTAGTTGTGGGTCCTGGTGGCCCTGGTGGTGGTAGTTGTGGTGCCTGGTGGTGGTAGTTGTGGTGCCTGGGGGCCCTGGTGGTGGTAGTTGTGGTGCCTGGGGGCCCTGGTTGTGGTAGTTGTGGTGCCTGGTGGCCCTGGTGGTGGTAGTTGTGGTGCCAGGGGGCCCTGGTGGTGGTAGTTGTGGTGCCTGGTGGCCCTGGTGGTGGTAGTTGTGGTGCCTGGGGGCCCTGGTGGTGGTAGTTGTGGTGCCTGGGGGCCCTGGTGGTGGTAGTTGTGGTGCCTGGAGGCCTTGGTGGTGGTAGTTGTGGGTCCTGGGGGCCCTGGTGGTGGTAATTGTGGTGCCTGGGGGCCCTGGTGGTGGTAGTTGTGGGTCCTGGGGGCCCTGGAGATGGTAGTTGTGGGCCCTGGGGGCCCTGGTGGTGGTAGTTGTGGGCCCTGGTGGCCCTGGTGGTGGTGGTTGTGGTGCCTGGTGGCCCTGGTGGTGGTAGTTGTGGTGCCTGGGGGCCCTGGTGGTGGTAGTTGTGGTGCCTGGTGGCCCTGGTGGTGGTAGTTGTGGGCCCTGGTGGTGGTAGTTGTGGTGCCTGGGGGCCCTGGTGGTGGTAGTTGTGGTCCCTGGGGGCCCTGGTGGTGGTAGTTGTGGTCCCTGGTGGCCCTGGTGGTGGTAGTTGTGGTCCCTGGTAGTGGTAGTTGTGGTGCCTGGTGGCCCTGGTGGTGGTAGTTGTGGTGCCTGGTGGCCCTGGTGGTGGTAGTTGTGGGTCCTGGTGGCCCTGGTGGTGGTAGTTGAGGGTCCTGGTGGCCCTGGTGGTGGTAGTTGTGGGTCCTGGTGGCCCTGGTGGTGGTAGTTGTGGTCCCTGGTGGTGGTAGTTGTGGGTCCTGGTGGCCCTGGTGGTGGTAGTTGTGGTGCCTGATGGTGGTAGTTGTGGGCCCTGGGGGCCCTGGTGGTGGTAGTTGTGGGCCCTGGTGGCCCTGGTGGTGGTAGTTGTGGGCCCTGGTGGTGGTAGTTGTGGGCCCTGGTGGTGGTAGTTGTGGGCCCTGGTGGTGGTAGTTGTGGTCCCTGGTGGCCCTGGTGGTGGTAGTTGTGGTCCCTGGGGGCCCTGGTGGTGGTAGTTGTGGTCCCTGGGGCCCTGGTGGTGGTAGTTGTGGTGCCTGGTGGCCCTGGTGGTGGTAGTTGTGGGCCCTGGTGGCCCTGGTGGTGGTAGTTGTGGTGCCTGGTGGCCCTGGTGGTGGTAGTTGTGGTGCCTGGTGTCCCTGGTGGTGGTAGTTGTGGGTCCTGGGGGCCCTGGTGGTGGTAGTTGTGGTCCCTGGGGGTCCTGGTGGTGGTAGTTGTGGTGCCTGGGGGCCCTGGTGGTGGTAGTTGTGGTGCCTGGGGGCCCTGGTGGTTGTAGTTGTGGTCCCTGGGGGCCCTGGTGGTGGTAGTTGTGGGCCCTGGTGGCCCTGGTGGTGGTAGTTGTGGTCCCTGGTGGCCCTGGTGGTGGTAGTTGTGGGCCCTGGTGGCCCTGGTGGTGGTAGTTGTGGTCCCTGGGGGCCCTGGTGGTGGTAGTTGTGGTCCCTGGGGGCCCTGGTGGTGGTAGTTGTGGTCCCTGGGGGCCCTGGTGGTGGTAGTTGTGGTGCCTGGGGGCCCTGATGGTGGTAGTTGTGGTCCCTGGTGGCCCTGGTGGTGGTAGTTGTGGGCCCTGGTGGCCCTGGTGGTGGTAGTTGTGGTCCCTGGGGGCCCTGGTGGTGGTAGTTGTGGTCCCTGGGGGCCCTGGTGGTGGTAGTTGTGGTGCCTGGGGGCCTTGGTGGTGGTAGTTGTGGTGCCTGGGGGCCCTGGTGGTGGTAGTTGTGGTCCCTGGGGGCCCTGGTGGTGGTAGTTGTGGGCCCTGGTGGCCCTGGTGGTGGTAGTTGTGGTTCCTGGGGGCCCTGGTGGTGGTAGTTGTGGGTCCTGGTGGCCCTGGTGGTGGTAGTTGTGGTGCCTGGTGGCCCTGGTGGTGGTAGTTGTGGTGCCTGGGGGCCCTGGTGGTGGTAGTTGTGGTGCCTGGGGGCCCTGGTGGTGGTAGTTGTGGTGCCTGGTGGCCCTGGTGGTGGTAGTTGTGGTGCCAGGGGGCCCTGGTGGTGGTAGTTGTGGTGCCTGGTGGCCCTGGTGGTGGTAGTTGTGGTGCCTGGGGGCCCTGGTGGTGGTAGTTGTGGTGCCTGGGGGCCCTGGTGGTGGTAGTTGTGGTGCCTGGGGGCCCTGGTGGTGGTAGTTGTGGGTCCTGGGGGCCCTGGTGGTGGTAATTGTGGTGCCTGGGGGCCCTGGTGGTGGTAGTTGTGGGTCCTGGGGGCCCTGGAGATGGTAGTTGTGGGCCCTGGGGGCCCTGGTGGTGGTAGTTGTGGGCCCTGGTGGCCCTGGTGGTGGTGGTTGTGGTGCCTGGTGGCCCTGGTGGTGGTAGTTGTGGTGCCTGGGGGCCCTGGTGGTGGTAGTTGTGGTCCCTGGTGGCCCTGGTGGTGGTAGTTGTGGGCCCTGGTGGTGGTAGTTGTGGTGCCTGGGGGCCCTGGTGGTGGTAGTTGTGGTCCCTGGGGCCCTGGTGGTGGTAGTTGTGGTCCCTGGTGGCCCTGGTGGTGGTAGTTGTGGTCCCTGGTAGTGGTAGTTGTGGTGCCTGGTGGCCCTGGTGGTGGTAGTTGTGGTGCCTGGTGGCCCTGGTGGTGGTAGTTGTGGGTCCTGGTGGCCCTGGTGGTGGTAGTTGAGGGTCCTGGTGGCCCTGGTGGTGGTAGTTGTGGGTCCTGGTGGCCCTGGTGGTGGTAGTTGTGGTCCCTGGTGGTGGTAGTTGTGGGTCCTGGTGGCCCTGGTGGTGGTAGTTGTGGTGCCTGATGGTGGTAGTTGTGGGCCCTGGGGGCCCTGGTGGTGGTAGTTGTGGGCCCTGGTGGCCCTGGTGGTGGTAGTTGTGGGCCCTGGTGGTGGTAGTTGTGGGCCCTGGTGGTGGTAGTTGTGGTCCCTGGTGGCCCTGGTGTTGGTAGTTATGGGCCCTGGTGGTGGTAGTTGTGGGCCCTGGTGGTGGTAGTTGTGGTCCCTGGTGGCCCTGGTGGTGGTAGTTGTGGTCCCTGGGGGCCCTGGTGGTGGTAGTTGTGGTCCCTGGGGGCCCTGGTGGTGGTAGTTGTGGTGCCTGGTGGCCCTGGTGGTGGTAGTTGTGGTGCTTGGGGGCCCTGGTGGTGGTAGTTGTGGGCCCTGGTGGCCCTGGTGGTGGTAGTTGTGGTCCCTGGTGGCCCTGGTGGTGGTAGTTGTGGGCTCTGGTGGCCCTGGTGGTGGTAGTTGTGGTCCCTGGGGGCCCTGGTGGTGGTAGTTGTGGTCCCTGGGGGCCCTGGTGGTGGTAGTTGTGGGGCCTGGGGGCCCTGGTGGTGGTAGTTGTGGTCCCTGGTGGCCCTGGTGGTGGTAGTTGTGGGCCCTGGTGGCCCTGGTGGTGGTAGTTGTGGTCCCTGGGGGCCCTGGTGGTGGTAGTTGTGGTCCCTGGGGGCCCTGGTGGTGGTAGTTGTGGTGCCTGGGGGCCCTGGTGGTGGTAGTTGTGGTTCCTGGGGGCCCTGGTGGTGGTAGTTGTGGGTCCTGGGGGCCCTGGTGGTGGTAGTTGTGGTTCCTGGGGGCCCTGGTGGTGGTAGTTGTGGGTCCTGGGGGCCCTGGTGGTGGTAGTTGTGGGCCCTGGTGGCCCTGGTGGTGGTAGTTGTGGTCCTGGGGGCCCTGGTGGTGGTAGTTGTGGTGCCTGGTGGCCCTGGTGGTGGTAGTTGTGGTCCCTGGGGGCCCTGGTGGTGGTAGTTGTGGTCGCTGGGGGCCCTGGTGGTGGTAGTTGTGGTGCCTGGTGGCCCTGGTGGTGGTAGTTGTGGTGCCTGGTGTCCCTGGTGGTGGTAGTTGTGGGTCCTGGGGGCCCTGGTGGTGGTAGTTGTGGTCCCTGGGGGTCCTGGTGGTGGTAGTTGTGGTGCCTGGGGGCCCTGGTGGTGGTAGTTGTGGTGCCTGGGGGCCCTGGTGGTGGTAGTTGTGGTCCCTGGGGGCCCTGGTGGTGGTAGTTGTGGGCCCTGGTGGCCCTGGTGGTGGTAGTTGTGGTCCCTGGGGGCCCTGGTGGTGGTAGTTGTGGTCCCTGGGGGCCCTGGTGGTGGTAGTTGTGGTGCCTGGTGGCCCTGGTGGTGGTAGTTGTGGTGCTTGGGGGCCCTGGTGGTGGTAGTTGTGGGCCCTGGTGGCCCTGGTGGTGGTAGTTGTGGTCCCTGGTGGCCCTGGTGGTGGTAGTTGTGGGCCCTGGTGGCCCTGGTGGTGGTAGTTGTGGTCCCTGGGGGCCCTGGTGGTGGTAGTTGTGGTCCCTGGGGGCCCTGGTGGTGGTAGTTGTGGTGCCTGGGGGCCCTGGTGGTGGTAATTGTGGTCCCTGGTGGCCCTGGTGGTGGTAGTTGTGGGCCCTGGTGGCCCTGGTGGTGGTAGTTGTGGTCCCTGGGGGCCCTGGTGGTGGTAGTTGTGGTCCCTGGGGGCCCTGGTGGTGGTAGTTGTGGTGCCTGGGGGCCCTGGTGGTGGTAGTTGTGGTGCCTGGGGGCCCTGGTGGTGGTAGTTGTGGTCCCTGGGGGCCCTGGTGGTGGTAGTTGTGGGCCCTGGTGGCCCTGGTGGTGGTAGTTGTGGTGCCTGGGGGCCCTGGTGGTGGTAGTTGTGGGTCCTGGTGGCCCTGGTGGTGGTAGTTGTGGTGCCTGGTGGCCCTGGTGGTGGTAGTTGTGGTGCCTGGGGGCCCTGGTGGTGGTAGTTGTGGTGCCTGGGGGCCCTGGTGGTGGTAGTTGTGGTGCCTGGTGGCCCTGGTGGTGGTAGTTGTGGTGCCTGGGGGCCCTGGAGGTGGTAGTTGTGGTGCCTGGTGGCCCTGGTGGTGGTAGTTGTGGTGCCTGGGGGCCCTGGTGGTGGTAGTTGTGGTGCCTGGGGGCCCTGGTGGTGGTAGTTGTGGTGCCTGGGGGCCCTGGTGGTGGTAGTTGTGGGTCCTGGGGGCCCTGGTGGTGGTAGTTGTGGTGCCTGGGGGCCCTGGTGGTGGTAGTTGTGGGTCCTGGGGGCCCTGGAGATGGTAGTTGTGGGCATTGGGGGCCCTGGTGGTGGAAGTTGTGGGCCCTGGTGGCCCTGGTGGTGGTGGTTGTGGTGCCTGGTGGCCCTGGTGGTGGTAGTTGTGGTGCCTGGGGGCCCTGGTGGTGGTAGTTGTGGTGCCTGGTGGCCCTGGTGGTGGTAGTTGTGGGCCCTGGTGGTGGTAGTTGTGGTGCCTGGGGGCCCTGGTGGTGGTAGTTGTGGTCCCTGGGGGCCCTGGTGGTGGTAGTTGTGGGTCCTGGTGGCCCTGGCGGTGGTAGTTGTGGTGCCTGGTGGCCCTGGTGGTGGTAGTTGTGGTGCCTGGGGGCCCTGGTGGTGGTAGTTGTGGTGCCTGGGGGCCCTGGTGGTGGTAGTTGTGGTGCCTGGGGGCCCTGGTGGTGGTAGTTGTGGTGCCTGGGGGCCCTGGTGGTGGTAGTTGTGGGTCCTGGGGGCCCTGGAGATGGTAGTTGTGGGCCCTGGGGGCCCTGGTGGTGGTAGTTGTGGGCCCTGGTGTCCCTGGTGGTGGTGGTTGTGGTGCCTGGTGGCCCTGGTGGTGGTAATTGTGGTGCCTGGGGGCCCTGGTGGTGGTAGTTGTGGTGCCTGGTGGCCCTGGTGGTGGTAGTTGTGG
>NW_025563975.1:0-29026 GCF_020424385.1 Procambarus clarkii | reverse complement strand
CCGTGTGCCCCGCAGTAAGTCAACAAATTCTTTTGGAGACTTCAGGCTGAAGGCGCAAGGAACATAAGAAGTCAGCAGGCCGTTGAGTCGCTTCGCCAGTCTGTACGTGGGTGTGGGTATCTGGCTAATGATTGGCCGAAGTGGGTTTCCAGGCTTGTGTGTCTTGACATTTCCATACGCGTATCCAGGTTTATATTCCCCAATAATCTTTGGCAAGTGGAGTCCGGATTTCTTGGCGTTCACAGTTTCAATCAGTTTGTTGACCTTTGCTTTCAATTCGGCTGTAGTGTCCTTCGTTACCCTTTGGAATTTAGTTTGGTCAGAGAGTATGAGGTTCATTTTCGCCAGATATTCGTCTTTATCTATCTATCCAACTATCTCCTTGTTCTCACGAAGGCTTTTAGCTGCCACTTTGAGCTCGGGGGACAGTATGGTGCTTCTGAAATTGCCTCGATTCTTTCCTCCTTCCGCAATAAGTTCTGCTTGTAAGGTATCTTTGGTAGTGACCTTCTTTTGTGTCTCGAGGTCGAATATGTCGTCCAACAGAATTTCCAACTCCACTTTCCGGGCCATCTCACTCGGTCTGGACATAACGTGACAGTTTATGCCCAGATTTAGGATCTGGGCATAAACACAGCTACGGAGGAAAGGGTCCTGAAAGATATTGTTAATAGAAACGTTATCCCTACAGACAAAAATCAGAGGATTTGATTTTGAAGCCAAGTTTTCCTGAATTAATATATTTTCTCTAATTTTTTTCTTATGAAATGATAAAGCTCCCCATTTCATTATCCATGAGGTCAATTTTTTTTATTGGAGTTAAAATTAACGTAGATATATGACCAAACCTAACAAACCCTACCTAACCTAACTTAACCTATCTTTATAGGTTAGGTTTGGTTAGGTAGCCGAAAAAGTTAGGTTAGGTTAGGTTAGGTAGGTTAGGTAGTCGAAAACCAATTAATTCATGAAAACTTGGCTTATTAGGCAAATCGGGCCTTGCATAGTAGGTTGAGAATTGCATTCTGGCTACTAGGTACGACATATATATATATATATATATATATATATATATATATATATATATATATATATATGTCGTACCTAGTAGCCAGAACTCACTTTTTGGCCAACTATTCAAGGCCCGATTTGCCTAATAAGCCAAGTTTTCCTGAATTAATATATTTTTTCTAATTTTTTTCTTATGAAATGATAAAGCTACCCATTTCATTATGAATGAGGTCAATTTTTTTTTATTGGAGTTAAAATTAACGTAGATATATGACCGAACCTAACCAACCCTACCTAACCTAACCTAACCTATCTTTATAGGTTAGGTTTGGTTAGGTAGCCGAAAAAGTTAGGTTAGGTTAGGTAGGTTAGATAGTCGAAAAACAATTAATTCATGAAAACTTGGCTTATTAGGCAAATCGGGCCTTGCATAGTAGGCTGAGAAGTGCGTTCTGGCTACTAGGTACGACATATATATATATATATATATATATATATATATATATATATATATATATATATATATATATATATATATATATATATATATATATATATATATATATATATATATATATATATATATATATATATATATATATATATATATATATATATATATATATATATATATATATATATATATATATATATATATATATATATATATATATATATATATATATATATATATATATATATGTCGTACCTAGTAGCCAGAATGCACTTCTCAGCCTACTATGCAAGGCCCGATTTGCCTAATAAGCCAAGTTTTCCTGAATTAATATATTTTCTCTATTTTTTTTCTTATGAAATGATAAAGCTACCCATTTCATTATGTATGAGGTCAATTTATTTTTATTGGAGTTAAAAATAACGTAGATATATGACCGCTACATTTGATGCTGAGGAGGAAGACAGGAAGGCTGGGACAGCAATTTGGGTAGCAGTGCGGACACCCAAGCCACCGAGCCTAACAGGAAGAGGGGCTTGTTTCCACTGGCATTCGTTGAGGGAGAGGTTAACAACTTTTTCCAGCATGGTCTTCAGTAAGAGGTCATACTCTTCAAGCTTTCGGCTGTCGTAAGATGGGGCGCACCTCAGAAAGTAGGTTAGCCTCGGAAGGGATAGGCATTTGGTGAGGAGATAAAAAGAATCGTGGGCATCGATGTCACCTATTCTGTCTTCCATCCTCCTAAGGTCTGCGATTTTCTTGTCAAGGATCTTCTCAATGGCGTTAGACCCGAGAGGGGCTCCAAGGAGGGTGCTGTTCTCGGCCCTAATGACATGGGCTCCAGGCAAGGCAGACCTTATTCTTGCTACGATGTCTGGGTTGGAAGAGACTACTTCACACTTGGAAGGGTTCAGGACAAGACCCAGGCTTACTTCTTGCTCCTTTATTTTCCTAATATCTGCCAAGAGATGGTCTACGGTGCCAGCTATAGTGCCATCATCCAAAAACCAGATGTTGAACTCGCTGGACAAGCTTTCGGTGTTTTCTTTTAAGACTAAGCAGAAAAGAAGGGGAGCAAGAGGATCACCTTGCTGAACACCTTCACATGATCTGATTTCATGTTCACCAAAGAGCAGTTTTGACTCACCACTGTAGCACGATAGTATGAACGGGTAGAGGGGCCGGAAATGGCGATGTACGGCACAAAGTACTGCATCTCTTCTGACCATGTTGAAGGCATTCTTAAAGTACAGTTTGAGCAGGGCCTTTTCATCAGAAATGTTGGTGATGTATGCTCATGCTGCATGGGCAGCCGCTTCACAGCCTTGGGGGATTCCAAATCCTAGCTGGATTGGTTTCAGCAATTCAGCCGCTTGCTGGCTGACTACGCTCATAGCAGCCTTGGCAATCAGGCGTCGGAGAGTGTTGCCAACAGCGATTGGCCTGATTCCTTCGTCCTTCTTTTTGAAAGCACAGAGGGAGGCACCAAAAAAGAGAGGCCTGATGACCTCAGGTATCTCACCAGCCAGGCACATGTTGACGAACCTTGTGAGTTCCATAAGAAGATCTTGTGCAGCATCACCAACCGCAGGATTAAACATTTGCTTGATGTGTTGAGGTTTTAACCCTGTAAAGCCGCCTGCTGACCCAGGTGGAAAAGAAAGGGCTGCTTTGTAGACCTCAGATTCACCAACAATTAATGGGTCTGAAATGGTGTCGGCTGATGGCGGAACGATGTTGTCGCCTTGAGGGGCTCTGGGTGGGTGCTTGCTTTGCAGGGCCCGTGCTGTGGCTGAGTTTCGAGAGCAATTTTCTCGTCACTGGTGAGGACTCTTATAGCGCTTGCGGTATTTCCCTCTTCAATTTTCTTGGTGATTTGTGCTCTGATTTTGTACGTTTCCGGTATGTTGTTGTTACCATTTCTTCGGTGGATGTGTTTTGCTCGGAGAGGCAGGTGAACTAGGTTGTCCCCCCTTGGGTATTCATTTATCGCCCTCAGGACCGAGGAAGCAAGTGATTTGTCCCTCCTTGGAGGGACGGTGAGGCATACATTGCCAAACAGAAGGACATTATGCCACGCTTGAATGTTTTCCGGGGCATCATTGACCCTTTTCAGAAGATTACAGAGTTTGGCTGCTGCATTTGGGCGGGCTGCTTTTGGGATGTGTGGTAATGTTCTAGCAGACGTCGCTATGATAGCTACTGTAAGGTTTTCAGATGAGATATGGTTAATGGGAGTCTCTTCCCTAACTGTTAATGGCAGCTGGCAATTGCTTCCCTTCGGAAGCTGGTGGGAACCACTGCAACTTACCTCATTGACAACGGATAACACCACCGTTAGAGTTTATGGCGGTGTTTTTGTTGCATACTGGGCAAAAACCTCTTTTAGGAGCAGTTGTTGGCACCTCAAGGCTTGTGGAGTCCTGCCCGACCGCTGGGACCCCTTCCATTTCAACTCGGTTGGGAGAGTTAAACTGTGCATTGTTCTATAGAGGGGGGCAAGCACGCTGGGGCATGGCCAAGCAACTGCCAACAACTGGGTGTGGAGGCATCAACTGGGTGTGGAAAAAGCACCTGGGTGTGGAGGCATCAACTGGGTGTGGAAAAAGCACCTGGGTGTGGAGGCATCAACTGGGTGTGGAGGCATCAACTGGGTGTGGAGCCAGCAACTGGGTGTGGAGCCAGCAACTGGGTGTGGAGGCATCAACTGGGTGTGGAGGCAGCAACTGGGTGTGGAGGCAGCAACTGGGTGTGAAGCCAGCAACTGGGTGTGGAGCCAGCAACTTGGTGTGGAGCCAGCAACTGGGTGTGGAGCCAGCAACTAGGTGTGGAGCCAGCAACTGGGTGTGGAGCCAGCACCTGGGTGTGGAGGCATCAACTGGGTGAGAAGGCATCAACTGGGTGTGGAGCCAACAACTGGGTGTGGAGGCATCAACTGGGTGTGGAGGCATCAACTGGGTGTGGAGGCATCAACTGGGTGTGGAGGCATCAGCTGGATGTGGAGGCATCAGCTGGGTGTGGAGGCATCAGCTGGGTGTGGAGGCATCAGCTGGGTGTGGAGGCATCAGCTAGGTGTGGAGGCCGTGGCTGGGTGTGGAGGCCGTGGCTGGGTGTGGAGGCCGGTGAGGCGAGGGTCAGCTCAGGTAGTGAGGTGCGGGGGAGGGGGGATGGGGTCGGTTTGGGGGGGGAGGCGTGGTATCGAGTGGGCTATGCACATGACACACAATATACATTCATATATATGAACACCAGGGTATGTATGACACTGAGAATATGGGGTTGGCACTTTGTTATATGTATGACACTATAAACGGGGGTTGATACTTTGTGGTGTGTATGACACTGAGTATCGGAGTTGGCACTTTGAGATGTATATTTCACTATGGCACTATATATACATGGTATTCACTTTGTATGTCAGGGCCGCAAACTGTACACTAAACAGACAGAAATTGTTCACATATATCTAAATATATATATATATATATATATATATATATATATATATATATATATATATATATATATATATATATATATATATATATATATATATATATATATATATATATATATATATATATATATATATATATATATATATATATATGTGAACATATATATTGGCTGTTAATAGTTATGGTGCTAGGCTAGACTATGTACATGTTTAAATCTCTGATTTAAACAGAGCCATTGTTCAGTTATTGAACTGAATTTATTAAATCTTATCCTAGTATAAAATACAAGCTGATGTGAGAATCCCTGTCTACAGGTGGACTGGAACTTCTATCAACTAATTCATTCACCCCACCTGTCCCTTACAGCCCACAATCTGTCATTAGGAAAAGAGGAGCTAGGATTTACAACCCTAGCTAGAGATTTTAGTTGAATTAATTTGCAGACAGTAATTTTTTAATTTAGTTCAGTACAAGTCCCTGGTAGTCTCCTCTATTATCAATCCCAGCAGGTTTTTCCCACATTTTTGGTCCTTCGAACTGGATATTTTTGGTCCTTTGAACCTAGATGGTTATATCAGTACACTTCAGACCATATTTATGGTCCTTCGTACCTAGATAATAATTCTTGAACCTAGATATTTATGGTCTTTTAAACCTAGGTAGTCTAGAAACTAGATTATATTTCAATAGCAAATACATAAGAAACTTCTTGATTTTGCATTGGAATAATTTTTACATATTCTAACCTAACCTAGCTAACAGCCAATATTTATCATAGCTATATATCTAAGTAAACAAATTGTTAGCAGTGCCTTAAGCCACCATATCCATTAACTAGCAAGCATTCATAGCATACAAATACAGTTCTGTGTTAAGAAACCACAGTACTTAAGTATATCAGTGTCACAGACACAACTGCATCTTAATAATAAATACTATTATCTACCTCACTTGTGGTAATATTACATACATATTTAAGTGTATTATCTAGCATTATCTCTAATCAACTGATTTTCAGAGCTGCTCATTATATAATATTCTTTAAAAGTGTTTTTATCACTGTAAGAGCATTTCATTACAATCTAACCATTATCAACTGTATCAAACCCTTTTACAGGTAAAACTAGTAGGCATTCTACTGTATTTTATCAAACAACTATTAGGGTAACAGATCTTGTAATAACTTTGCAAAAATAGTACCATTTACTATTTTTAAAAAAATATTACAGAATTTACGAAGTTCGTGCATTCGGACCCCAAACCAAATTATTACAGTACTTTTGATAATTGAACACCTGCTACATCCAGATTCCAGGGAGGAAATGAAGGACGATCTTTGGAATCATTACCTAAGTAGACAGGAAAACTCATTTATCAAAACACATTAACATTAAACATATTTATCAGAAAAAAAAGAAAATTTCTTGGAATCTCCGTAACTCAGAAAAAGTAAAAATGGTTGACAGTATTCCACCAGCTGCTGAAACAGAAAATAAAAGGACACAAAGTGTCTAAAAAATCACCTGAATCTACAGCCTACAGACCATTTAAATCAGGTGATAGACAAATGTCATCATCACTTGGCTACAATAGTCTACCATTGGGGATTAAGACCAATCTTAGTCTCACATCACAATCTGAATGGCTAAACAGCCCTTCGTCACTAATCTGCAATCTGAAAGGCTAACAGCCCATTGACAATGTCAATACAAGTATTATCATCCATCTAAGATAACTATCTTAATCCAAGAATATAGTCTTGATCACCTAATCTCATGCTTTCACAGGAGTGAAAGCAGCCTCAGAAAATCTGAAGGCAATCAAGCATCTCAAAGAGACTTACTTAATAGAAAAGGCAAAGCCGAGAAAAAGAAAAAGGAAAATGCTTCATCACATCCTGAATAATGTAAATACCCATTATTACAGATACAATTCATCCTTTAAGGAAATCCTTGGAGGAGTACAAGTGTTACATGCTTGTATGACCTACTTGCATGTAATTACATACCTACAAGTGTTACATATTTTTAACAATATCATATCACAAGATAACTACAGTGATAAGGAGACTGCAACTGCCCATCTCTCATACAAATTATTGGATTTACCCTCTCCAAATAAAAGTTATGAGTCACTACAATCATTTCGATTGTCTATAGAATCAATGGGCAAAGCCCTCAGTACAAAAGTACCTGTAGGAAATGCAGAGTGGCTTACAAAGTTAATCATTCAAAGGAAACTTCCTAATGAGGTCATAGACAGCCTATGCACTCATTATAACACCAACATCTTATCACAAAGCCAAATCTTTGATGGACTTTGAGCTTACGTACAAAGATTACGAAGCCGAGGAAAACTTAAAACACAAGAAAAATCACTAAAAGTGAATCTACGGACCAAAACAAAAATGTCCAAAATGGCAGTCAAAAATCAAGACAACAAAACTCCTCTTCTGCAAAGTGGAAACAGAGTAATATTGGCTCTTATGCTATATCCCCCACAGTTAACAGAACTGTAGGAAATCAAGCTCCCAAGACAGATAAGACAAAAGGAGCTGCAAGTGCCCCAAAATGTTTATTCTGTCAAGAAGCATATAACATTTATCAATGCACAGTTTATGAAGGCCGTGCCAGTCGAATCAATCGACTGAAATCTCTGAAAAGGTGCATCCGTTGTCTACGGAAGCACGATACAAGTGAGTGTAACACTCAGTTGCAGGACTGCCAATATTATCATAAAAGTGTACATCACACAGCACTCTGTAGTGATGTCAACACTCAATCTAGATCACACACATCCAATAATCAACCTGCATCTCAGGCAAAGCCAAAAGATGATAATACCACAACAGCCGTGCAATTCTGTACAATAATGAGTAATGCCAACGACTTAGATACAGAAATTGTTACAACAGCCATATTGCCTACTGCACAGCTAGTACTATGCAATCAAGGAATTTGTATTCAAACTAAAGGCTTTTTTGATCAAGGGTCACAGAAAACCTTTATCAGTAAAAAGATGGCAGAAGATTTACAACTTAAATCTTCAAAGCAAGTATCTACATCTATATCAGGGTTTTTTACCAATTTAGGTGGTAGAACCTTTCCAGTAGTAAAACTCAATGTCTGTCTAGGTACATCGCAAAGGACAGTCGAAGCCATAGTAGTTGATAAAATTCCTACTGAAATGGAAGTGACTGGTCTGGCAGCCACAATTAAATTCCTAGAAGAAAAAGGAATCCAATTAGCAGATCCTCTGTTCGATTCTGACTACTTAGGGGATATCGGAATCCTGATTGGAGCTGACTACTATCATCGATTCATTCTGGGATCAGAAGAATCTATGGGTATGAATATACTCAAATCGGCAGGAGGCATATTGATGACAGGACCTATACTAGATCTTGAACCTTCAACTCCTGAAAAATCACATCATATAGAAACTCTAATTGTGGCATGACTAGGCAAAGAACAATCCCCCCTTAACATCCCCCACATGATTGATGATGGATTGGAATCTGTACATCAATTGTGGGAACTTGATGCCATAGGAATAATTCCTGAACAACCAAGTCCTGATGATGTCTGTACATACAATCAGTACTTAGAAACTGTTCAGTACCATGATGGACAATACTGGGTAAGGCTACCTTGGAAAGTCAACCATAAAACATTACCTACCAATTATCACATGGCTTACAGTCAATTTAAATCTCAATTAGCAAAGCTAAGAAAAAGGCCTGAGCATTTAAAACTCTATCATGAGATTATTGCTCAACAATTAAAGAATAAATTCATCGAAGTTGTGAAACACGACAATGAGCAAACAGGCCATTTTTTACCACACATGGCAGTAATGAGAGAATCCAAAACGACTCCTTTACGGATAGTTTTTAATTGTAGCTCTAAATCTGGACCCCACGGAACCAGTCTAAATGATTGTTTGCAAACAGGTCCAAGTCTAACTCAGAAATTGTATGACACACTGTTGAAGTTTAGACTTAACAAATATGCATATTCAGCAGATATAAGTAGGGCCTTTCTAAGAGTCGGCTTGCAGGAAGAAGATAGAGACTTCACTAAGTTTCTATTGGTAGAGAACCCAGAAGATATCAATAGTCCTATAGTGACTTTCAGATTCACATCAGTTCTTTTTGGCGCGACAAGCAGTCCATTTCTATTGCAAGCAACTCTAGATACTCATCTGAAGAAATCATCAAGTCCTTATAAGGCTGAAATCAGTCAGAATTTATATGTAGATAATTTTCAAGGGACAGTTAACAGTACTACTGAACTGTTACAATTATATCAAGGGGCCAACAAGGAGCTACAAGGTGCCAACATGCCACTACAGTCTTGGGCCTCTAATAATGCAACATTGAATAATCAAATAGCAAGAGATTACCCTGAATATCACGTACCAGAATCACAAAAGGTGTTAGGTATGGAGTGGGATTTAATCTCGGACACGAGATCAATCAGAGTTGTACCGGTAAATTATTGCATTGCTAAAAAAAGGGATTTGCTTTCACAAGTTAGTAAAGTATTCGACCCACTTGGTCTACTAAATCCTTTGACTATCAAGTGGCGTTTATTGGTGCAAGAAGCTTGGAAGACTAAGGTTGGTTGGGATGATCCACCACCACTCCAGTTACATAAAGCTTGGATGGAAGTGGCTCAAGAACAAACTAGTTGAAAAGATAATCTTTCCAAGACACATAGTCGAGGAAAATGAAGAAGTATCACTACATGTATTCGCAGATGCGTCAGCCAAAGCTTTTGGAGCTTGTGCTTACTTAGTGACTTCCCATCAATCATATCTTATCACCTCTAAGGCCAGAGTCGCTCCATTAAAAAAGAGGACTTTGCCTCAGATGGAACTAACAGCACTGCTAACTGGCACATGCTTAGCAGTGCATATTAAACAAGTCTTGTCTACCATGAACATCAAAGATGTCATTATATGGTCTGACAATGAAGCTGTTTTACAATGGGTACGAAACAACAACTGTCCGACTCCATATGTAAAAAATCGCATCTCGGAAATTTCCGCAGGCTTTCAATTGTTGCATGTACCAACAAAAGATAATCCAGCTGATCTCTTATCAAGAGGTATGACATTTAAACAGTTTGCAAAGGCAGATATTTGGTTTCATGGGCCTCGATGGTTAGTGAATGGTAGTTGGCCGGAACAAAAGCCACACCTCATCACGACACAAACCATAACTACCACCAGGCAGCAAGCTCAAATATCAGTCTTGGATTGTACTCGTTACTCCTCGCTCATCAAATTAATCAATGTAACACAGAACGTGTTTCATTATCTCAGGAAAAAAGGTATAAAATACACTTTTCCTGATGCACTTATCTATTGGGTAAGACAAGCCCAGAGAGAAACTTATGGGAATAACTATGAAAATCTTCCCCATAAGTTAAAACACAATCTCGGTCTGTGGATAGACCAAGAAAATCACAACATTCTGCGTTGTGGAGGGAGACTTAAACACGCTGATATCAATCTAGATACCGTGCATCCATGGCTTTTACCAAAGAATCATTGGATCACAAGGTTGATTGTGTTACATACACATCAACAAATCATCAAACATGGAGGAGTGTTAGACACACTCACACAAATCAGACAGCAGTACTGGATTCCTCAGGGAAGACAGTCAGTCAAATCAATCTTGAAAAATTGCATGATATGCCGAAGGTACGATGCAAGAACTTGCTCTTATCCAGGGGCCACCACCCCTACCAAAGGAACGAGTGGTCCATCTACACCCTTTCAAGACGACAGGAGTAGATTATACAGGAGTAATATATCTAACAGCGACTGCAGATAAGCAACCTATCAAGGCATACATCTGTCTGTCCACCTGTGCTACCACCAGGGCAGTACATCTAAAGGTAACACCCGATATGACTACTCAATCATTTATTCAAGCTTTCCGCAGATTTGCAGCACGCCGATCATGCCCTAAGCTGATGATATCAGATAACGGAGCAAACTTGGTAGCTGAAGAAACATGTCTATGGGAAATCTGTTCCCATCCTGCAGTTACTTCCACACTGGAACAGCGTCATTGCAGATGGAAATTTATCCCTCCGAGAGCCCCATGGCACGGAGGATTTTATGAACGGTTAATAGGAACTGTCAAAAAGATCCTTGAGAAAATCTCTACACCGTCAGAAAATCAATCTTCAAGAACTCCAGACAGTAATCACGGAAATAGAATCAAGGGTGAATAACCGGCCGTTGACTTACTTGTCTGATGATCCTACTCAACATCTGCCCCACCTAAAGTATGGAAGACTTCTGATTTCAGTACCATGTTTAGTGGATGAGGAGATCAGAGATCCCTCATATGTGGGTCAGAGCGAGTTGGTTCAGGGGTATAAGCATCTGTCCAGCATAATCCAAAAATGGAATGATGTTTGGACAAAAGAATATCTTACATCTCTATGAGAACATCACTATGGGGCCAATGTCCCACATAATATATCTAATCTCCAACCTGGCGATATTGTCTTGGTAGACAGTGATGGCCCTAGGGCTGACTGGCCATTAGGTAAAGTTGTCTCAGTCCATCCAGATAGCCAGGGGATTCTGAGAATAGTCAAAATCCTGTCTAAAGGAATAACTTCCCTGAAGACATTGGACAAACTCATCCACATGGAATCAGTGAGCCAGCTGCAGTTAGATCCTGAGAGACCTCAAGACACTCTAACTCCACTTGACCCACAGACTCCTAACAGACACAATCGTCCACAACGGACAGCAGCACAAAAGTGCAAGCAAAATTTGCACTTGTATTATCAATCCAATGGAGAGTAAATAAATACATATGGTTACTATTGTCCTTAGTATTGGACTCTGTGCCAGTTCTCTCCCTCTGGAAGATGTGGAAAATTTTACCCACCATATCTAATAATCATCTAAGAAATGTATAATATCTATATCATATCTATATCACATCAAAATCGTGTCAAAACCATATCAAATCATATCAAAATCATATTAGAATCATTATAGATTCATTATACAGCTTGATCCTAGATGACAATGCCACTTGGATCACGTATGCCATAGGGCCCTATTGATGCCTACATGACTTAGTGCATGATCTCTCAAGGATCCAGAAGCTTCTAGAAGGGTTTCTTAATTAAAAAACTATTGGAACATTAACCGCTTCCGGTAGAGATTAAAAATCGAATCCTTAATAAGAATCAGTGGTACTATCAAGTACTACTTATAATCTTTAAATCCTATATCTAATTATATTATAATCACATCTTATCTCAATCATATGTCTAGACCAGGGGTGGGCAACCTCTGGCACGCGTGCCGAACTTGGCACGCCGATGACTTGTCTCTGGCACGCAAGAGCATAGGTTACCCTAAGCACAGATGCAAGCACATGTTACCCTAAGCACAGACAAAAAAAAAACTACTTTCCTTGGGGTATACATGCCATGACAGTATATGTACGTCCTGGTGGTGAAGAGGTTTAAGCTCTACGAAGCTAAAGAGGTCTCAAGAATAAGAAGTTGATCTTGTTGCCATAGTTACCTTCTTTTTTTACGTCATCGATCATGCCGATGAATGATGATTCCCCTCTATTTACTTTGGCTCATATTTTATGTAATAAGCCTTTCTAACCTAAAGGCTGCACCCATAACCATAGTGTACACTAACAATCATATCTGTGAAGGCAAAATATGCCATGCCTGCCCACCTTTAAAAATTAATTTTGTAAACTTTGAATTTAAACCCCCACAACATCTCCCCCCCCCCCTAAACCTCATGTGTTTGAATGCCGCCCGACTTCAGTTTGACGCATATTAATTAAACTCACTTTACTATCTAAATCTAAAGCATCTTCACCTTCGAAAGCTAAAGAAAGATAAGAATTCTTATGCTCTCCCCTTCTCTCCATTAACGGCCTAATATAACCAGTGAAATCAACAGTCCCCCACCCCCATGAAGTCCCCGTAATGAACACATGTTCAGACGATCTCAGACTCGTAACTCTCTCTCGCAGTCTTGCTTCGTAGTGTTTCTCACAGTTGCTCACTTGCCTTCTCCCCGAGAAGAAGGTCAGTACTTCATCTCCAGGTGAAAATTATTCCCCTTATAAATCAATAACTTTGTGAAACTCAATATCATTGTAAGAATAGTCTTAATCCTTAAATTCACATGTACTCGCTCGCCTGCTCCCTAAAAACAGAGCTGACATAAGCAAGATGTCACCGACTCAACGATGTTTCGCCACAACACACCACACAAACACACAAAAACGGGTTTTGTCTATCGAACCAAGTGAAGTCTTATAAACTCTTGGCATAAGTACTCAATGCCTAGGAAGTAGTGTCTTTGTGATAAGCGGCTGCTGGTGTTGGATAGACATGGATGATTTTGAGATGCAGTTGATTGAATTTCAGAGTAGCTCAATTTGGAAGCAGAAATTTGTTGATCTTAGAGTTGACTTGGAAAATATTGAAAGAGAGAGATTAGAGACGAAAGTAACAAAGAGAAATGCGGAAAACGAAGTATTAAGGACTTGGAATACTATTCCAGAAAATTATGTCTGTTTAAAAAACCTTGCAACAGCATTGCTAACCATGTTTTCGTCTACATATGCTTACGAATCTTTGTTCTCAATTATGAACTTTGTTAAGTCTCGTAACAGGAGTAGCATGACAGATGAAACTAGCGCTGCATGCATATCTCTCAATGTTACTAAATATAAACCCGATGTAAAATCTCTGTCATCAGTTATGCAGCAGCAGAAGTCTCACTGACAGTATATAAAAGGAGTCAACAAGTTTTTTATCTGTTGTATTCTATTAAAGTCACAAAACCTTAAAGGCTGTTGAAATGTACTTCTGAAGGTTAAATAAAAAAAAAAATCTGTTTTTTTTATACTATGTTTTACTGCACTGAGATAATTTATTATTTTTTCGTTTAAAAAGTTCTTAAGAGATACCAAATATGTTCTAAAAAAAAAATGGTTGGCACGTGGAAAAAGTTTGTGTCAGAGACTTGGCTGATTTTGGCACGCACTCTCAAAAAGGTTGCCCACCCCTGGTCTAGACAGTAAAAATAATCAATCAATATTCATTGAAGGCTACCGTGCTCAGGGAGCATGGGGGGGGGGGGGGGGGGGCGATGGCTGGGAGAGAAGTGCCCAACACACCCCGCTGCACTACACATTTGTTTACAACACAGTGAACAAGTGTGATGGATCCTTAACAAACATTATATGGCTTAGGACACCTTATCTAATTATCTTTATCACCAGTGAATACTCTCTAGCCCTTTAACTGCGCGACCTATAAATATGACATCCCCTCAGTGCGCAGGAAATGAAACCTAGGGAAAAAATTCTTTTTTCTTCTGAAAGTGTAAAAAAACCCTGTCTGTATATGAGTATTGCAACGGAAGTTCGAAATTGTACTTACTTTGGCTGCTATTGGGTCCGAAAGGTGGGGCGTGACGTCATCATTCCCACCGGCCCCAAGAGCATACTGCTCTGGCGCATGGGGAATGATGACGTCACAACCATTTTTTTAGAACATATTTGGTATCTTAAGAACTTTTTAAACGAAAAAATAATAAATTACCTCAGTGCAGTAAAACATAGTATAAAAAAAAAAAAAATTTTTTTTTATTTAACCTTCAGAATACAACAGATTGGGCGGGGCGTGCGAGTTCCCGTGAATATATTTTTGTTCATTTTTTGCGCACAGTTCCAAATACATTTTATTTGTTTTTACGTGCTAATCCTATGTATAATGAACACGTACACTACATTATGGTAGTAAAACATCCGTACTGTCCAAGGACACTGTTACGTGCATGACACTTGTGTGCACATATTTACCATGTATCATGCTAATTTATGTATATATACAATCTATTTACAGACTATACACTGTCACACACTATATACATTCACCATCAACACATTCAGAACACCGCGAGTGTGAGCAGCCATACCCAGCCAGCCCTCCCTCACTCCTCCAACATTGCCCCTCCCATCATACAGTTATTCACACCAATGTTTCATGTTCATTTATGTATATTTACAACATATGTACACACTATACACTGTCACACACTATGTACATTTACCATCAACACATTCAGAACATCGCGAGTGTGAGCAGCCACACCCACACAAGCCCTCCCTCACTCCAACATCTTACTCGCCAAGTTAGCTCCTCCCACCATACTGTCATTGTTTTTATTACACTATTTACACATGTTATATACACTTATCTACATGTTTTGTTTACAAGAACTATGCAAGTAAGCCGGTATTGTGTCCAAACAGTACAGTGGCCATCATACACTGCATGAGAAATCACACAGCAGACAGCAGACGACGCTACAATTACGACATCACATCCCTCACCAAAATAGCTCGTATGGGCCAATAGCAGGTGCCTCGTATGGGCCAATATAGTGAAGATTTTAGTGAAGGATTTGGTGAGTTTGGTTGGAGCTTTGAGAGCAGAGATGGATTCCCTGCGGGAGGAGGTACGACGGCTGAGACTTCGGGAGGAAACGAAGGAGGAGACCAGTGTTGACGTGACCTCATCGTGGAGAGTCGTGAAAGACAGGGGTCTTAAGAAGACCTTGACAAGGCCGCCTACAGACGCCCTAAGGACAGCAAATTCATTTGCCGTGTTGGAGGATGAGTGCTGTGGAGGCGCAGCGAGGAAATCAGCGAGGAGCGGCGGTGCGCAGGCCCCTCAGGCTGCTCAGAAAGTTAAGGAGGTACCGAAGCGAATTTTGGTTGTGGGAGATTCCCAGGTGAGGTATTTAGACAGAACGTTTTGTGCCAGAGATAGGGGGAACAGATTAAGGGTTTGCTACCCGGGAGCTGGAATTGGTGATATTGTTGGAAACATGAATGATATTATGACAGGAAATGGGAACAAACCCATTATTTGTATTAGTGCAGGGGGTAATGATGTTGGACGAGTTAGGAGTGAGGAACTAATACAGAGATTCAGGACAGCCATTGAATTAGTTAGGAGCAAGGGAGGAATCCCGATCATATGTGGCATTCTTCCAAGAAAGGGAGTGGGAATGAATGGATGTCAAGGGCACTTGGTGTCAATTGCCGGCTGGAAAGATATTGCAAATCAAATGCAATATCTTTCATAGACAACTGGGAACACTTCTATGGAAGAAATGAAATGTATGCTCGTGATGGGGTGCATCTATCGAGAGCTGGGGTTGTTGCTGTTGCGAACTCGTTGGAAGAAGTGGTTACAGGTGTTTGTTTGGATTTAAACTGTTAGTAGATAGAGGTATGGGAATTGATTTGGAGGTGGGAGGTAATAAAAGTATGTGTTCGTGGGAGAAAAGAATTGGCAAAATGATCAGGGAAAGAAAAAGGCCTCAAAATAATAATTCACTTAGGATATATTTCACTAACAGTAGAAGTCTAAGAAATAAAATTAATGAATTAAATGCTCTTGTCTGCACAGAAAAAATAGATATTATTGCACTTACAGAAACGTGGATGAATGTAGAAAATAGAGAACTATTAGCTGAATATCAGATAAATGGATTTAAACTATTTCACACAGATAGATATATTAGACGAGGAGGGGGAGTAGCCATATATGTTAGGGACAATTTGAAATGTAGTCTCAAAGAGGGAATCAAAACTGAGCCACACACAGAAACTATTTGGATAGAATTAAACGAAAAAGCAAATAATATTATAATAGGAGTTATATATAGGCCACCAAATTTAGACAAAATGGAAGCAAAGCATCTATGGGATGAAATATCTAGAGCATCTAGATCTAACAGTATTTATATCATGGGTGACTTTAATTTTAGTGGAATAAACTGGTGAACAAAACAGGGAATAGTGAAGCAGAAGATTTTCTAGAATTAATTGACGATTGCTTTCTTACGCAACACATTAAGGAACCAACGCGGGAAAATAATATTTTAGATTTAGTGTTAACTAACACAAATTAATGACATCGAAATAGGGAGTGAGCTAGGGAACAGTGATCACAAAGTAATCAGATTTAGCATATAATGGAATAGACCTGTAGGAGAAAATTCTGTTGAAGTGGCAGATTTTCGAAAAGCTGATTTTAATAGCCTAAGAAATTTTTTGGGTCAAATAGATTGGAAAGTCTTGGGTATAGGGTGTGGGCCGGTCTTAGAGCGAGACATGAACCCAGCGATAGGTGACGTAAAAGGGGATTTCGATGTGGATTTAATATATAACTTATTTAAGAATATTCTAAACAAAGCACAGGAACGTAGTATACCATACAAATTGAATAGATTGAATACTAATGACCCAAAGTGGATAACAAATAATTTAAAGAACCTTATAGGTAAAAAGAGAGCTTGGTACAAAAGGATTAAGAATGGGGAAGTCAGTTTAGAACAGGAATTCATACAACTGGTTAGAAATGTTAAAAAAGAGATTAGGAAAGCAAAAAGAAACTATTAAGTTCGCATAGCAGAGCAAGCAAAGTCAAATCCTAAAGGTTTTTTTCAGTTATATCGAACTAAGACTAGGGAAAGGATAGGTCCATTAAAATCTGAGACAGGTCAAATAACGGATAATGACAAGGAGATGAGTAGTATTTTTAACAAATATTTTATATCTGTATTTACTAAAGAAGAACTTAACAATATGCCTTCAGCCGAACAAGTCTATGTGGGTGGGGATGAGGACAGGTTGACTAGTTTAGCAGTTACCAGGGAGGATGTAATTAAACAATTAGAAAAACTAAAACCAAACAAATCCCCAGGGCCGGATGAAGTGTTTGCCAGGGTGCTTAAAGAATGCAAAGAGGAGCTTTCCGAGCCACTGTCTACCATATTTAATAAATCAATAGAGTCAGGCAGAGTGCCAGAGTCATGGAAGGTAGCTAATGTGGTACCAATTTTTAAGAAAGGAGATAGATCACTTGCGTCAAACTATCGGCCAATTAGCCTAACGTCTATTGTGGGAAAGTTACTTGAATCAATAATTGCAAATACAATTCGTCTCCATCTTGAAAAACATAAATTAATAAATGAGTCGCAACATGGTTTTACAAATGGCCGTTCATGTTTAACAAATTTGCTAACTTTTTATTCCAGCATAGTTGAGGCAGTTGATAGTGGTAAGGATTGTGATGTTGTGTACCTTGACTTTAGCAAAGCTTTTGATACAGTGCCACATGAAAGACTAATTAAAAAAATAGAAGCTCATGGTATTGGGGGTGCTATATTAACTTGGATTAGGGCATGGCTATTCCAAAGGAAACAGAGAGTTAGTATAAATGGGGTTAAGTCAGAGTGGGATAATGTTGTTAATGGAGTACCTCAGGGCTCTGTCCTGGGACCTCTGTTGTTTATAATATATATAAATGATTTAGATTCAGGTTTGAGTAGCAACATTTGCAAATTTGCCGATGATACGAAAATCGGTAGGGAAATTAATTCGGAGGAGGACTCACTATCACTTCAAGTTGATCTAGATAGGGTTTTGAAATGGTCAAAGGATTGGCAAATGCAGTTTAATGCTGATAAATGTAAAGTTCTTAGGCTAGGTAATGATGATAGAGTTACAAGATACGAGCTAGATGGTGTTGAGATTGCGAAGTCGGATTGCGAAAGGGATCTGGGAGTTATGATTAGTAAGAATTTAAAACAAAAGGATCAATGCATGAATGTTCGTAATAAGGCGAATAGGACACTGGGATTTATTAATCGAAGCGTTAGTAACAAGACACCTGGTGTGGTTCTTAAGCTATATCTTGCTCTGGTTAGGCCCCATTTAGATTATGCAGTTCAGTTTTGGTCGCCGTATTATAGAATGGATATAAATTCACTTGAACGTGTCCAACGTAGGATGACTAAGTTAATTCCCCAAATTAGAAATCTTTCATATGAAGAAAGATTAACAAAGCTTAAGTTGCATTCACTGGAAAGGCGAAGAGTTAGGGATGACATGATAGAGGTATACAAGCAGGCAGTCACAGTGAGAGGTTGTGTTAGCTGGAGCTCCGATTCTAATAACATTATTATTGCAATAATGGTGGGATTAGTGAGGGATTTGGTGAGTATGGTTGGAGCTCTGAGAGCAGAGATGGATTCCCTGCGGGAGGAGGTGCGACAGCTGGGACTTCGGGAGGAAACGAAGGAGGAGGCCAGTGTTGACGGGACCTCATTAAGAAGGACTGACGGGACCAGTATTAAGAAGTCCTCGTCTTGGCAAGTTGTGAAAGACAGGGGTCTTAAGAAGACCTTGGCAAAACCGACAACTAATAGCCTACACCTAAGGACTTTTAATGCATTTGACGTATTAGAGGACGAGTGCTGTGTAGAACCTGTTGTTCAACGAGGTGACAAAGACAAAGTAACGAGGAGCATTAAAGCGCAGGTCCCTCAAACTGCTCGAAAGGAAAAGGGAGAATCGAAGCGAATTTTGGTTGTGGGAGATTCCCAGGTGAGGTATTTAGACAGAACGTTTTGTGCCAGAGATAGGGGGAACAGATTAAGGGTTTGCTACCCGGGAGCTGGAATTGGTGATATTGTTGGAAACATGAATGATATTATGACAGGAAATGGGAACAAACCCATTATTTGTATTAGTGCAGGGGGTAATGATGTTGGACGAGTTAGGAGTGAGGAACTAATACAGAGATTCAGGACAGCCATTGAATTAGTTAGGAGCAAGGGAGGAATCCCGATCATATGTGGCATTCTTCCAAGAAAGGGAGTGGGAAATGAATGGATGTCAAGGGCACTTGGTGTCAATTGCCGGCTGGAAAGATATTGCAAATCAAATGCAATATCTTTCATAGACAACTGGGAACACTTCTATGGAAGAAATGAAATGTATGCTCGTGATGGGGTGCATCTATCGAGAGCTGGGGTTGTTGCTGTTGCGAACTCGTTGGAAGAAGTGGTTAGAGGTGTTTGTTTGGGTTTAAACTGTTAGTAGATAGAGGTATGGGAATTGATTTGGAGGAAGGAGATAATAAAAGTATGTGTTTGTGGGAGAAAGGAATTGGCAAAATGATCAGGGAAAGAGAAGGGCCTCAAAATAACAATTCACTTAGGGTATATTACACTAACAGTAGAAGTCTAAGAAATAAAATTAACGAATTAAATGCTCTTGTCTGCACAGAAAAAATAGATATTATTGCACTTACCGAAACGTGGATGAATGTAGAAAATAGAGAACTATTAGCTGAATATCAAATAAATGGATTTAAACTATTTCACACAGATAGATATATTAGACGAGGAGGGGGAGTAGCCATATATGTTAGGGACAATTTGAAATGTAGTCTCAAAGAGGGAATCAAAACTGAGCCACACACAGAAACTATTTGGATAGAATTATACGAAAAAGCAAATAATATTATAATAGGAGTTATATATAGGCCACCAAATTTAGACAGAATGGAAGCAAAGCATCTATGGGATGAAATATCTAGGGCATCTAGATCTAAGAGTATTTACGTCATGGGTGACTTTAATTTTAGTGGAATAAACTGGTTGAACAAAACAGGGAATAGTGAAGCAGAAGATTTTCTAGAATTAATTGACGATTGCTTTCTTACGCAACACATTAAGGAACCAACACGGGAAAATAATATTTTAGATTTAGTGTTAACTAACAGGGAAACACAAATTAATGACATCGAAATAGGGAGTGAGCTAGGGAACAGTGATCACAAAGAAATCAGATTTAGCATAGAATGGAATAGACCTGTAGGAGAAAATTCTGTTAAGGGGCATATTACGGGTTTCGTAAATATTGTTCAATTTGTTTATAAATTTATGTATGAAATGGGTATAGAAAGAGCTGCAACTGGTCCAAGTTTCACCATCACACCCTAAACAGAAAAGGAGAAAAAAAATACACAACGTATTATGCAACGAATTTTCAACATTTTCAAATAATTTCAGGGAACACATGTGTCAACTAAAATCATTTCTATAACACTCAGATATTAAACTAACACATAATAATAGATTGTATTGATCAGTTTCATCAAAGAAAGTGTTTAATGCAATAATATAATTTTTCAAAGTTACCCTTCCAAAAATATGCAATATATGATGTTTATAAATTTTTATAAAATCAACAAATTAACATTAGACTAAAATGTCTCAATATGTTTGTAGAAGCACAAACTCTACATATAAGGTGTAATTTGCATGTAAATTGATTAATAAATGAAACCTTAGAAACGCCTTGAAGTTGTAAATTACTTTCCAGAGTAAAATAAAGATCCAAGTTCGGCCACCTGTAGCTGAGCTTGACTTCGACAGATTTCGTTCATAATTGGCACCCTCGCAGATAGGCATCCATTGAGCAAGGTGTGCAAGTTTCATGCAAATCCCTTGATAACAAACGAGAAAAAAAAAATTGGCCAAAAAAAAAGAAAAAAAAAAAAAAAAAAAAAAAAAATTACATATAAATATATTGCACATACATATTCCAATTATTACAAGAGTTTGTGCTTCTACAGCACATAGTAGACATTTTAGTTGACACATGTGTTTCCTGAGATTATTTGAGAATGTTGAACATTCGTTGCATAATACGTTGTGTATTTTTTTTCTCCTTTTCTGTTTAGGGTGTGATGGTCAAACTTGGACCAGTTGCAGCCATTTCTATAACCATTTCACAAAAAAATTTATAAGCAAATTGAACAACTTTTAATTTAGTGTGATAAGCCCCTTTAAAGTGCCAGATTTTCGGAAAGCTGATTTTAATAGCCTAAGAAATTCTTTGGGTCAAATTGATTGGAATGTCTTTGGTATGGAATGGGGGCCGGTCTTGGAGCGAGACATGAACCCAGCGATAGGTGACGTAAATGGGGATTTCGATGTGAATTCAATATATAACTTATTTAAGAATATTCTAAACAAAGCACAGGAACGTAGTATACCATACAAATTGAATAGATCGAATACTAATGACCCAAAGTGGATAACAAAGAATTTGAAGAACCTTATAGGTAAAAAGAGAGCTTGGTACAAAAGGATTAAAAATGGGGAGGTCACTTTAGAACAGGAATTCGTGCAACTGGTTAGAAATGTTAAAAAAGATATATGGAAAGCAAAAAGAAACTATGAAGTTCGCATAGCAGGGCAAGCAAAGACAAATCCTAAAGGGTTTTTTCAGTTATATCGTACTAAGACTAGGGAACTGATAGGTCCATTAAAAACTGAGACAGGTCAAATAACAGATAGTGATGAAGAGATGAGTAGTATTTTTAATAAATATTTTGTATCTGTATTTACTAAAGAGGAACTTAACAATATGCCTTCAGCCGAACAAGTCTATGTGGGTGGGGATGAGGACAGGTTGACTAGTTTAGCAGTTACCAGGGAGGATGTAATTAAACAATTAGAAAAACTAAAACCAAACAAATCCCCAGGGCCGGATGAAGTGTTTGCCAGGGTGCTTAAAGAATGCAAAGAGGAGCTTTCCGAGCCACTGTCTACCATATTTAATAAATCAATAGAGTCAGGCAGAGTGCCAGAGTCATGGAAGGTAGCTAATGTGGTACCAATTTTTAAGAAAGGAGATAGATCACTTGCGTCTAACTATCGACCAATTAGCCTAACGTCTATTGTGGGTAAGTTACTCGAATCTATAATAGCAAATAAAATTCGTCTTCATCTTGAAAAACATAAATTAATAATTGAGTCGCAACATGGTTTTATAAATGGCCATTCATGTTTAACAAATTTGTTATCTTTTTATTCCAGCATAGTTGAGGCAGTTTATAGTGGGAAGGATTGTGATGTTGTGTACCTTGACTTTAGCAAAGCTTTTGTTACAGTGCCACATGAAAGACTGATTAAAAAGATAGAGGCTCATGGTATTGGGGGTGCTATATTAACTTGGATTAGGGCATGGCTATTCCAAAGGAAACAGAGAGTTAGTATAAATGGGGTTAAGTCAGAGTGGGATAATGTTGTTAATGGCGTACCTCAGGGCTCTGTCCTGGGATCTCTGTTGTTTATAATATATATAAATGATTTAGATTCAGGTTTGAGTAGCAACATTTGCAAATTTGCCGATGATACGAAAATCGGTAGGGAAATTAATTCGGAGAAGGACTCACTATCACTTCAAGTTGATCTAGATAGGGTTTTGAAATGGTCAAAGGATTGCCAAATGCAGTTTAATGCTGATAAATGTAAAGTTCTGAGGCTAGGTAATGATGATAGAGTTACAAGATACAAGCTAGATGGTGTTGAGATTGCGAAGTCTGATTGCGAAAGGGATCTGGGAGTTATGATTAGTAAGAATTTAAAACAAAAGGATCAATGCATGAATGTTCATAATAAGGCGAATAGGACACTGGGATTTATTAATCGAAGCGTAAGTAGTTGTGGTTCTTAAGCTATATCTTGCTCTGGTTAGGCCCCATTTAGATTATGCAGTTCAGTTTTGGTCGCCGTATTATAGAATGGATATAAATTCACTTGAACGTGTCCAACGCAGGATGACTAAGTTAATTCCCCAAATTAGAAATCTTTCATATGAAGAAAGATTAACAAAGCTTAAGTTGCATTCACTGGAAAGGCGAAGAGTTAGGGATGACATGATAGAGGTATACAAGCAGGCAGTCACAGTGAGAGGTTGTGTTAGCTGGAGCTCCGATTCTAATAACATTATTATTGCAATAATGGTGGGATTAGTAAGGGATTTGGTGAGTATGGTTGGAGCTCTGAGAGCAGAGATGGATTCCCTGCGGGAGGAGGTGCGACAGCTGGGACTTCGGGAGGAAACGAAGGAGGAGGCCAGTGTTGACGGGACCTCATTAAGAAGGACTGACGGGACCAGTATTAAGAAGTCCTCGTCTTGGCAAGTTGTGAAAGACAGGGGTCTTAGGAAGACCTTGGCAAAACCGACAACTAATAGCCTACACCTAAGGACTTTTAATGCATTTGACGTATTAGAGGACGAGTGCTGTGTAGAACCTGTTGTTCAACGAGGTGACAAAGACAAAGTAACGAGGAGCATTAAAGCGCAGGTCCCTCAAACTGCTCGAAAGGAAAAGAGAGAATCGAAGCGAATTTAGGTTGTGGGAGATTCCCAGGTGAGGTATTTAGACAGAACGTTTTGTGCCAGAGATAGGGGGAACAGATTAAGGGTTTGCTACCCGGGAGCTGGAATTGGTGATATTGTTGGAAACATGAATGATATTATGACAGGAAATGGGAACAAACCCATTATTTGTATTAGTGCAGGGGGTAATGATGTTGGACGAGTTAGGAGTGAGGAACTAATACAGAGATTCAGGACAGCCATTGAATTAGTTAGGAGCAAGGGAGGAATCCCGATCATATGTGGCATTCTTCCAAGAAAGGGAGTGGGAAATGAATGGATGTCAAGGGCACTTGGTGTCAATTGCCGGCTGGAAAGATATTGCAAATCAAATGCAATATCTTTCATAGACAACTGGGAACACTTCTATGGAAGAAATGAAATGTATGCTCGTGATGGGGTGCATCTATCGAGAGCTGGGGTTGTTGCTGTTGCGAACTCGTTGGAAGAAGTGGTTACAGGTGTTTGTTTGGATTTAAACTGTTAGTAGATAGAGGTATGGGAATTGATTTGGAGGAAGGAGATAATAAAAGTATGTGTTTGTGGGAGAAAGGAATTGGCAAAATGATCAGGGAAAGAGAAGGGCCTCAAAATAACAATTCACTTAGGGTATATTACACTAACAGTAGAAGTCTAAGAAATAAAATTAACGAATTAAATGCTCTTGTCTGCACAGAAAAAATAGATATTATTGCACTTACCGAAACGTGGATGAATGTAGAAAATAGAGAACTATTAGCTGAATATCAAATAAATGGATTTAAACTATTTTACACAGATAGATATATTAGACGAGGAGGGGGAGTAGCCATATATGTTAGGGACAATTTGAAATGTAGTCTCAAAGAGGGAATCAAAACTGAGCCACACTCAGAAACTATTTGGATAGAATTATACGAAAAAGCAAATAATATTATAATAGGAGTTATATACAGGCGACCAAATTTAGACAGAATGGAAGCAAAGCATCTATGGGATGAAATATCTAGGGCATCTAGATCTAAGAGTATTTACGTCATGGGTGACTTTAATTTTAGTGGAATAAACTGGTTGAACAAAACAGGGAATAGTGAAGCAGAAGATTTTCTAGAATTAATTGACGATTGCTTTCTTACGCAACACATTAAGGAACCAACACGGGAAAATAATATTTTAGATTTAGTGTTAACTAACAGGGAAACACAAATTAATGACATCGAAATAGGGAGTGAGCTAGGGAACAGTGATCACAAAGAAATCAGATTTAGCATAGAATGGAATAGACCTGTAGGAGAAAATTCTGTTAAGGGGGCATATTACGGGTTTCGTAAATATTGTTCAATTTGTTTATAAATTTATGTATGAAATGGGTATAGAAAGAAAGAGCTGCAACTGGTCCAAGTTTCACCATCACACCCTAAACAGAAAAGGAGAAAAAAAATACACAACGTATTATGCAACGAATTTTCAACATTTTCAAATAATTTCAGGGAACACATGTGTCAACTAAAATCATTTCTTTAACACTCAGATATTAAACTAACACATAATAATAGATTGTATTGATCAGTTTCATCAAAGAAAGTGTTTAATGCAATAATATAATTTTTCAAAGTTACCCTTCCAAAAATATGCAATATATGATGTTTATAAATTTTTATAAAATCAACAAATTAACATTAGACTAAAATGTCTCAATATGTTTGTAGAAGCACAAACTCTACATATAAGGTGTAATTTGCATGTAAATTGATTAATAAATGAAACCTTAGAAACGCCTTGAAGTTGTAAATTACTTTCCAGAGTAAAATAAAGATCCAAGTTCGGCCACCTGTAGCTGAGCTTGACTTCGACAGATTTCGTTCATAATTGGCACCCTCGCAGATAGGCATCCATTGAGCAAGGTGTGCAAGTTTCATGCAAATCCCTTGATAACAAACGAGAAAAAAAAATTGGCCAAAAAAAAAGAAAAAAAAAAAAAAGAAAAAAAAAAATTACATATAAATATATTGCACATACATATTCCAATTATTACAAGAGTTTGTGCTTCTACAGCACATAGTAGACATTTTAGTTGACACATGTGTTTCCTGAGATTATTTGAGAATGTTGAACATTCGTTGCATAATACGTTGTGTATTTTTTTTCTCCTTTTCTGTTTAGGGTGTGATGGTCAAACTTGGACCAGTTGCAGCCCTTTCTATAACCATTTCACAAAAAAATTTATAAGCAAATTGAACAACTTTTAATTTAGTGTGATAAGCCCCTTTAAAGTGCCAGATTTTCGGAAAGCTGATTTTAATAGCCTAAGAAATTCTTTGGGTCAAATTGATTGGAAAGTCTTTGGTATGGAATGGGGGCCGGTCTTGGAGCGAGACATGAACCCAGCGATAGGTGACGTAAATGGGGATTTCGATGTGAATTCAATATATAACTTATTTAAGAATATTCTAAACAAAGCACAGGAACGTAGTATACCATACAAATTGAATAGATCGAATACTAATGACCCAAAGTGGATAACAAAGAATTTGAAGAACCTTATAGGTAAAAAGAGAGCTTGGTACAAAAGGATTAAAAATGGGGAGGTCACTTTAGAACAGGAATTCGTGCAACTGGTTAGAAATGTTAAAAAAGATATATGGAAAGCAAAAAGAAACTATGAAGTTCGCATAGCAGGGCAAGCAAAGACAAATCCTAAAGGGTTTTTTCAGTTATATCGTACTAAGACTAGGGAACTGATAGGTCCATTAAAAACTGAGACAGGTCAAATAACAGATAGTGATGAAGAGATGAGTAGTATTTTTAATAAATATTTTGTATCTGTATTTACTAAAGAGGAACTTAACAATATGCCTTCAGCCGAACAAGTCTATGTGGGTGGGGACGAGGACAGGTTGACGAGTTTAGCAGTTACCAGGGAGGATGTTCTTAAACAAATAGTAAAACTCAAACCAAACAAATCCCCAGGACCGGATGAAGTGTTTGCCAGGGTGCTTAAAGAATGCAAAGAGGAGCTTTGTGACCCACTGTCAACCATATTTAATAAATCAATAGAGTCAGGCAGAGTGCCAGAGTTTTGGAAAGTTGCTAATGTGATACCAGTTTTTAAGAAAGGAGATAGATCACTTGCGTCTAACTATCGACCAATTAGCCTAACGTCTATTGTGGGTAAGTTACTCGAATCTATAATAGCAAAAAAATTCGTCTTCATCTTGAAAAACATAAATTAATAATTGAGTCGCAACATGGTTTTATAAATGGCCGTTCATGTTTAACAAATTTGTTATCTTTTTATTCCAGCATAGTTGAGGCAGTTTATAGTGGGAAGGATTGTGATGTTGTGTACCTTGACTTTAGCAAAGCTTTTGTTACAGTGCCACATGAAAGACTGATTAAAAAGATAGAGGCTCATGGTATTGGGGGTGCTATATTAAACTGGATTAGGGCATGGCTATACCAAAGGAAACAGAGAGTTAGTATAAATGGAGTCAAGTCAGAGTGGGAAAATGTTGTAAGTGGAGTGCCTCAAGGCTCTGTCCTGGGACCTCTGTTGTTTATAATATATATAAATGATTTAAGAACATAAGAACAAAGGCAACTGCAGAAGGCCTGTTGGCCCATACGAGGCAGCTCCTATTTATAACCACCCAATCCCACTCATATACATGTCCAACCCATGCTTGAAACAATCGAGGGACCCCACCTCCACAATGTTACGCGGCAATTGGTTCCACAAATCAACAACCCTGTTACTGAACCAGTATTTACCCAAGTCTTTCCTAAATCTAAACTTATCCAATTTATACCCATTGTTTCGTGTTCTGTCTTGTATTGATACTTTTAATACCCTATTAATATCCCCTTTGTTATGTCCATTCACCCACTTGTAAACCTCTATCATGTCACCCCTAACTCTTCGCCTTTCCAGTGATGCAACTTAAGCTTTGTTAATCTTTCTTCATATGAAAGATTTCTAATTTGGGGAATTAACTTAGTCATCCTACGCTGGACACGTTCAAGTGAATTTATATCCATTCTTTAATATGGCGACCAAAACTGAACTGCAAAATCTAAATGGGGCCTAACTAGAGCAAGATATAGCTGAAGAACCACACCAGGTGTCTTGTTACTAACGCTGCGATTAATAAATCCAAGTGTCCGATTTGCCTTATTACGAACATTTATGCATTGATCCTTTTGCTTTAAATTCTTACTAATCATAACTCCCAGATCCCTTTCGCAATTCGACTTCGCAATCTCAACACCATCTAGCTCCTATCTTGTAACCCTATCATCATTACCTAACCTCAGAACTTTACATTTATCAGCATTAAACTGCATCTGCCAATCCTTCGACCATTTCAAAACCCTATCTAGATCAACTTGAAGTGATAGTGAGTCCTCCTCCGAATTAATTTCCCTACCGATTTTCGTATCATCGGCAAATTTGCAAATGTTGCTACTCAAACCTGAATCTAAATCATTTATATATATTATAAACAACAGGGGTCCCAGGACAGAGCCCTGAGGCACCCCACTTACAACATTTTCCCACTCTGACTTGACTCCATTTATACTAACTCTCTGTTTCCTTTGCTATAGCCATGCCCTAATCCAGCTTAATATAGCACCCCCAATACCATGAGACTCTAACTTTTTAATCAGTCTTTCATGTGGCACTGTATCAAAAGCTTTGCTAAAGTCAAGGTACACAACATCGCAATCCTTACCACTATCAACTGCCTCAACAATGCTAGAATACAAAGATAACAAATTTGTTAAACATGAACGGCCATTTATAAAACCATGTTGCGACTCAATTATTAATTTATGTTTTTCAAGATGAAGACGAATTTTATTTGCTATTATAGATTCGAGTAACTTTCCCACAATAGACGTTAGGCTAATTGGTCGATAGTTAGACACAAGTGATCTATCTCCTTTCTTAAAAACTGGTATCACATTAGCAACTTTCCAAAACTCTGGCACTCTGCCTGA
>NW_025563974.1:0-10799 GCF_020424385.1 Procambarus clarkii | reverse complement strand
AGGAACTTCCGTAATAACAGAACACCAGAAAGTAGAGAGAGATACCAGAGAACCAGGAACGAGTATGTCAGTGTGAGAAGAGCAGCTGAGAAAAGGTATGAAAATGATATAGCTAATAAAGCCAAGACCGAACCCAAGCTACTACACAGTCACTTAAGGAGGAAGACAACAGTGAAGGAACAGGTGATGAAACTTAGGGTGGGCGAGGACAGGTACACAGAGAATGACAAAGAGGTGTGTGAAGAACTCAACAAAAGGTTCCAGGAGGTCTTTACAATAGAACAGGGAGATGTCGCGGCGCTAGAAGAGGTGGCAGCAAACCAGGTGACCTTGGATAGGTTCGAAATTACAAGAGAAGGTCAAGAAGCACCTATTGGAGCTGGATGTGAGAAAAGCTGTTGGGCCGGATGGAATCTCGCCATGGGTCTTGAAAGAGTGTGCAGGAGCACTTTGCCTACCCCTCTCCATAGTGTATAGTGGGTCATTGGAAACGGGGGACCTACCAGAAATATGGAAGACTGCTAATGTAGTACCAATATACAAAAAGGGTGACAGACAAGAGGCACTGAACTACAGGCCAGTGTCCTTAACTTGTATACCATGCAAGGTGATGGAGAAGATTGTGAGAAAAAACCTAGTAACACATCTGGAGAGAAGAGACTTCGTGACAACCCATCAACATGGGTTCAGGGAGGGTAAATCTTGCCTTACAGGATTGATAGAATTCTACGATCAAGTGACAAAGATTAAACAAGAAAGAGAAGGGTGGGCGGACTGCATTTTTTTGGATTGTCGGAAATCCTTTGACACAGTACCCCATAAAAGGTTGATGCATAAGCTAGAGAAACAGGCAGGAGTAACTGGTAGGGCGCTCCAGTGGATAAGGGAGTACCTAAACAATAGGAAGCAGAGAGTTACAGTGAGGGGTGAGACCTCAGACTGGCGTGAAGTCACCAGTGGAGTCCCACAGGGCTCTGTACTTGGACCTATCCTGTTTCTGATATACGTAAATGATCTCCCAGAGGGTATAGACTCATTCCTCTCAATGTTAGCTGACGACGCCAAAATTATGAGAAGGATTAAGACAGAGGAGGACAGCTTGAGGCTTCAAGAAGACCTGGACAAGCTGCAGGAATGGTCGAACAAATGGCTGTTAGAGTTTAATCCAAGCAAATGTAATGTAATGAAGATAGGGGTAGGAAGCAGGAGACCAGATACAAGGTATCACTTGGGAGATGAAATACTTCAAGAGTCCGAGTGAGAGAAAGACCTGGAGGTTGATATCACGCCAGACCTGTCCCCTGATGCTCATATCAAGAGGATAACAGCTGCAGCATATGCCAGGTTGGCTAACATAAGAACGGCCTTTAGAAACTTGTGTAAGGAATCTTTCAGAACATTATATACCACATATGTCAGACCAATCCTGGAGTATGCGGCACCAGCATGGAGTCCATATCTAGTCAAGCATAAGACTAAAATGGAAAAGGTTCAAAGGTTTGCCAACAGACTAGTACCCGAGCTGAGAGGTATGAGCTACGAGGAGAGACTACGGGAATTAAACCTCACTTCGTTGGAAGACAGAAGAATTAGGGGGGACATGATCACCACATTCAAGATCCTCAAGGGAATTGACAAGGTTGATAAAGACAGGCTATTTAACACAAGGGGCACACGCACTAGGGGACACAGGTGGAAACTGAGTGCCCAAATGAGCCACAGAGATATTATGAAATAACTTTTTTAGTGTCAGAGTGGTTGACAAATGGAATGCATTAGGAAGTGATGTGGTGGAGGCTGACTCCATACACAGTTTCAAGTGTAGATATGATAGAGCCCAGTAGGCTCAGGAACCTGTACACCTGTTGATTGACGGTTGAGAGGCGGGACCAAAGAGCCAGAGCTCAACCCCCGCAAGCACAACTAGGTGAGTACAACTAGGTGAGTACATTCAGTGTACTACGCAAGCATTGTTAAATGCAACAAAAACTACATAAAAGGCCCCGTGCAATAAGACACACGTTAACAAAGGAAAATCAACTACATTGTTGAGGATTGTGAACTAATCTGTGTGCTCCCATCCAATCTTCCCGTCTCACGATATCCCTGTCCCATCCCTTTCCTAAAGTGAGTCCATCGCCTCCCTATCCCAGCGCCCTCCAGTAAACCCTTCAATTCTAAATCTAACCCAAAGTTTACATTGGGTGGGTAACACATCTCGTGCCCTTTGTGACAAACCAGGATCCCAGGATACAAGTATCACACATACAAACGTTTGGCATCATCTCTGCAACCCTTCATATATATATATATGTCGTACCTAGTAGCCAGAACTCACTTCTCAGCCTACTATGCAAGGCCCGATTTGCCTAATAAGCCAAGTTTTCATGAATTAATGTTTTTTCGTCTACCTAACCTACCTAACCTAACCTAACCTAGCTCTTTTTGGCTACCTAACCTAACCTTACCTATAAAGATAGGTTAGGTTAGGTTAGGTAGGGTTGGTTAGGTTCGGTCATATATCTACGTTAATTTTAACTCCAATAAAAAAAAATGACCTCATACATAGTGAAAAGGGCAGCTTTATCATTTCATAAGAAAAATATTATAGAAAATATATTAATTCAGGAAAACTTGGCTTATTAGGCAAATCGGGCCTTGCATAGTAGGCTGAGAAGTGAGTTCTGGCTACTAGGTACGACATATATATATATATATATATATATATATATATATATATATATATATATATATATATATATATATATATATATATATATATATATATATATATATATATATATATATATTAGTATATTTTGGTAGCAGTCTTTCCTGTAGACATATTTTATTAAATATGACCGAAAAAGTAAGATTAATAATTCTAACACGAATTTTCTCAATCTTTCGTACATTATGCTTCACTGTTGGAGGTAAATCAAAAATCACTTCTCCAAAATTCATTTTTATTTCTAGTCTGACGCGACACGGGCGCGTTTCGTAAAACTTATTACATTTTCAAAGACTTCACAAATACACAACTAATTAGAACTTGCGTTTCCCTGATTTTATATCTACATTTGAGTGAGGTGGGAAGGGTGATGTGGCATTACATTTGAGTAAGGTGGGAAGGATGATGTGGCATTAGAGGATATTAATAGGGTATTAAAAGTATCAACACAAGACAGAACACGAAACAATGGATATTGAATAGAAGTGTTTGTAGAAAGCCTATTGGTCCATATTTCTTGATGCTTCTATATTGGAGCGGAGTCTTGAGGTGGGTAGAATATAGTTGTGCAATAATTGGCTGTTGATTGCTGGTGTTGACTTCTTGATGTGTAGTGCCTCGCAAACGTCGAGCCGCCTGCTATCGCTGTATCTATCGATGATTTCTGTGTTGTTTACTAGGATTTCTCTGGCGATGGTTTGGTTATGGGAAGAGATTATATGTTCCTTAATGGAGCCCTGTTGTTTATGCATCGTTAAACGCCTAGAAAGAGATGTTGTTGTCTTGCCTATATACTGGGTTTTTTGGAGCTTACAGTCCCCAAGTGGGCATTTGAAGGCATAGACAACGTTAGTCTCTTTTAAAGCGTTCTGTTTCGTGTCTGGAGAGTTTCTCATGAGTAGGCTGGCCGTTTTTCTGGTTTTATAGTAAATCGTCAGTTGTATCCTCTGATTTTTGTCTGTAGGGATAACGTTTCTATTAACAATATCTTTCAGGACCCTTTCCTCTGTTTTATGAGCTGTGGAAAAGAAGTTCCTGTAAAATAGTCTAATAGGGGGTATAGGTGTTGTGTTAGTTGTCTCTTCGGAGGTTGCATGGCTTTTCACTTTCCTTCTTATGATGTCTTCGATGAAACCATTGGAGAAGCCGTTATTGACTAGAACCTGCCTTACCCTACAGAGTTCTTCGTCGACTTGCTTCCATTCTGAGCGGGGGCTGAGAGCACGGTCGACGTATGCGTTAACAACACTCCTCTTGTACCTGTCAGGGCAGTCGCTGTTGGCATTTAGGCACATTCCTATGTTCTGTAACAAACATAGGAATGTGCCTAAATGCCAACAGCGACTGCCCTGACAGGTACAAGAGGAGTGTTGTTAACGCATACGTCGACCGTGCTCTCAGCCACAGCTCAGAATGGAAGCAAGTCGACGAAGAACTCTGTAGGGTAAGGCAGGTTCTAGTCAATAACGGCTTCTCCAATGGTTTCATCGAAGACATCATAAGAAGGAAAGTGAAAAGCCATGCAACCTCCGAAGAGACAACTAACACAACACCTATACCCCCTATTAGACTATTTTACAGGAACTTCTTTTCCACAGCTCATAAAACAGAGGAAAGGGTCCTGAAAGATATTGTTAATAGAAACGTTATCCCTACAGACAAAAATCAGAGGATACAACTGACGATTTACTATAAAACCAGAAAAACGGCCAGCCTACTCATGAGAAACTCTCCAGACACGAAACAGAACGCTTTAAAAGAGACTAACGTTGTCTATGCCTTCAAATGCCCACTTGGGGACTGTAAGCTCCAAAAAACCCAGTATATAGGCAAGACAACAACATCTCTTTCTAGGCGTTTAACGATGCATAAACAACAGGGCTCCATTAAGGAACATATAATCTCTTCCCATAACCAAACCATCGCCAGAGAAATCCTAGTAAACAACACAGAAATCATCGATAGATACAGCGATAGCAGGCGGCTCGACGTTTGCGAGGCACTACACATCAAGAAGTCAACACCAGCAATCAACAGCCAATTATTGCACAACTATATTCTACCCACCTCAAGACTCCGCTCCAATATAGAAGCATCAAGAAATATGGACCAATAGGCTTTCTACAAACACTTCTATTCAATATCCATTGTTTCGTGTTCTGTCTTGTGTTGATACTTTTAATACCCTATTAATATCCTCTAATGCCACATCATCCTTCCCACCTTACTCAAATGTAATGCCACATCACCCTTCCCACCTCACTCAAATGTAGATATAAAATCAGGGAAACGCAAGTTCTAATTAGTTGTGTATTTGTGAAGTCTTTGAAAATGTAATAAGTTTTACGAAACGCGCCCGTGTCGCGTCAGACTAGAAATAAAAATGAATTTTGGAGAAGTGATATTTGATTTACCTCCAACAGTGAAGCATAATGTACGAAAGATTGAGAAAATTCGTGTTAGAATTATTAATCTTACTTTTTCGGTCATATTTAATAAAATATATATATATATATATATATATATATATATATAATATTTAGATAGATTTATATATGCGGATTTAAGAACATAAGAACAAAGGTAACTGCAGAAGGCCTATTGGCCCATACGAGGCAGCTCCTATTCTATAACCACCCAATCCCACTCATATACATAAGAACATAAGAACATAAGAACAAAGGTAACTGCAGAAGGCCTATTGGCCCATACGAGGCAGCTCCTATTCTATAACCACCCAATCCCACTCATATACTTGTCCAACCCGTGCTTGAAACAATCGAGGGACCCCACCTCCACAATGTTACGCGGCAATTGGTTCCACAAATCAACAACCCTGTTACTGAACCAGTATTTACCCAAGTCTTTCCTAAATCTAAACTTATCCAATTTATATCCATTGTTTCGTGTTCTGTCCTGTGTTGATACTTTTAATACCCTATTAATATCCCCCCGGCTATGTCCATTCATCCACTTGTAAACCTCTATCATGTCACCCCTAACTCTTCGCCTTTCCAGTGAATGCAACTTAAGCTTTGTTAATCTTTCTTCATATGAAAGATTTCTAATTTGGGGAATTAACTTAGTCATCCTACGCTGGACACGTTCAAGTGAATTTATATCCATTCTATAATATGGCGACCAAAACTGAACTGCATAATCTAAATGGGGCCTAACTAGAGCAAGATATAGCTTGAGAACCACACCAGGTGTCTTGTTACTAACGCTGCGATTAATAAATCCAAGTGTCCGATTTGCCTTATTACGAACATTTATGCATTGATCCTTTTGTTTTAAATTCTTACTAATCATAACTCCCAGATCCCTTTCGCAATCCGACTTCGCAATCACAACACCATCTAGCTCGTATCTTGTAACTCTATCATCATTACCTAACCTCAGAACTTTACATTTATCAGCATTAAACTGCATCTGCCAATCCTTTGACCATTTCAAAACCCTATCTAGATCAACTTGAAGTGATAGTGAGTCCTCCTCCGAATTAATTTCCCTACCGATTTTCGTATCATCGGCAAATTTGCAAATGTTGCTACTCAAACCTGAATCTAAATCATTTATATATATTATAAACAACAGAGGTCCCAGGACAGAGCCTTGAGGCACTCCACTTACAACATTTTCCCACTCTGACTTGATTCCATTTATACTAACTCTCTGTTTCCTTTGGTATAGCCATGCCCTAATCCAGCTTAATATAGCACCCCCAATACCATGAGACTCTATTTTTTTTAATCAGTCTTTCATGTGGCACTGTATCAAAAGCTTTGCTAAAGTCAAGGTATACAACATCGCAATCCTTACCACTATCAACTGCCTCAACAATGCTAGAATAAAAAGATAACAAATTTGTTAAACATGAACGGCCATTTATAAAACCATGTTGCGACTCAATTATTAATTTATGTTTTTCAAGATGAAGACGAATTTTATTTGCTATTATAGATTCGAGTAACTTTCCCACAATAGACGTTAGGCTAATTGGTCGATAGTTAGACGCAAGTGATCTATCTCCTTTCTTAAAAACTGGTATCACATTAGCAACTTTCCAAAACTCTGGCACTCTGCCTGACTCTATTGATTTATATACTTGTCCAACCCGTGCTTGAAACAATCGAGGGACCCCACCTCCACAATGTTACGCGGCAATTGGTTCCACAAATCAACAACCCTGTTACTGAACCAGTATTTACCCAAGTCTTTCCTAAATCTAAACTTATCCAATTTATATCCATTGTTTCGTGTTCTGTCCTGTGTTGATACTTTTAATACCCTATTAATATCCCCCCGGTTATGTCCATTCATCCACTTGTAAACCTCTATCATGTCACCCCTAACTCTTCGCCTTTCCAGTGAATGCAACTTAAGCTTTGTTAATCTTTCTTCATATGAAAGATTTCTAATTTGGGGAATTAACTTAGTCATCCTACGCTGGACACGTTCAAGTGAATTTATATCCATTCTATAATATGGCGACCAAAACTGAACTGCATAATCTAAATGGGGCCTAACTAGAGCAAGATATAGCTTGAGAACCACACCAGGTGTCTTGTTACTAACGCTGCGATTAATAAATCCAAGTGTCCGATTTGCCTTATTACGAACATTTATGCATTGATCCTTTTGTTTTAAATTCTTACTAATCATAACTCCCAGATCCCTTTCGCAATCCGACTTCGCAATCACAACACCATCTAGCTCGTATCTTGTAACTCTATCATCATTACCTAACCTCAGAACTTTACATTTATCAGCATTAAACTGCATCTGCCAATCCTTTGACCATTTCAAAACCCTATCTAGATCAACTTGAAGTGATAGTGAGTCCTCCTCCGAATTAATTTCCCTACCGATTTTCGTATCATCGGCAAATTTGCAAATGTTGCTACTCAAACCTGAATCTAAATCATTTATATATATTATAAACAACAGAGGTCCCAGGACAGAGCCTTGAGGCACTCCACTTACAACATTTTCCCACTCTGACTTGATTCCATTTATACTAACTCTCTGTTTCCTTTGGTATAGCCATGCCCTAATCCAGCTTAATATAGCACCCCCAATACCATGAGACTCTATTTTTTAATCAGTCTTTCATGTGGCACTGTATCAAAAGCTTTGCTAAAGTCAAGGTATACAACATCGCAATCCTTACCACTATCAACTGCCTCAACAATGCTAGAATAAAAAGATAACAAATTTGTTAAACATGAACGGCCATTTATAAAACCATGTTGCGACTCAATTATTAATTTATGTTTTTCAAGATGAAGACGAATTTTATTTGCTATTATAGATTCGAGTAACTTTCCCACAATAGACGTTAGGCTAATTGGTCGATAGTTAGACGCAAGTGATCTATCTCCTTTCTTAAAAACTGGTATCACATTAGCAACTTTCCAAAACTCTGGCACTCTGCCTGACTCTATTGATTTATTAAATATGGTTGACAGTGGGTCACAAAGCTCCTCTTTGCATTCTTTAAGCACCCTAGCAAACACTTCATCCGGCCCTGGGGATTTGTTTGGTTTGAGTTTTACTATTTGTTTAAGAACATCCTCCCTGGTAACTGCTAAACTCGTCAACCTGTCCTCGTCCCCACCCACATAGACTTGTTCGGCTGAAGGCATATTGTTAAGTTCCTCTTTAGTAAATACAGATACAAAATATTTATTAAAAATACTACTCATCTCTTCATCACTATCTGTTATTTGACCTGTCTCAGTTTTTAATGGACCTATCCTTTCCCTAGTCTTAGTACGATATAACTGAAAAAACCCTTTAGGATTTGTCTTTGCTTGCCCTGCTATGCGAACTTCATAGTTTCTTTTTGCTTTCCTTATCTCTTTTTTAACATTTCTAACCAGTTGTACGAATTCCTGTTCTAAAGTGACCTCCCCATTTTTAATCCTTTTGTACCAAGCTCTCTTTTTACCTATAAGGTTCTTCAAATTCTTTGTTATCCACTTTGGGTCATTAGTATACGATCTATTCAATTTGTATGGTATACTACGTTCCTGTGCTTTGTTTAGAATATTCTTAAATAAGTTATATATTGAATCCACATCGAAATCCCCATTTAAGTCACCTATCGCTGGGTTCATGTCTCGCTCCAAGACCGGCCCACACCCCATACCCAAGCCTTTCCAATCAATTTGACCCAAAAAATTTCTTAGGCTATTAAAATCAGCTTTTCGAAAATCTGGCACTTTAACAGAATTTTCTCCTACTGGTCTATTCCATTCTATGCTAAATCTGATTTCTTTGTGATCACTGCTCCCTAGCTCACTCCCTATTTCGATGTCATTAATTTGCGTTTCCCTGTTAGTTAACACTAAATCTAAAATATTATTTTCCCGTGTTGGTTCCTTAATGTGTTGCGTAAGAAAGCAATCGTCAATTAATTCTAGAAAATCTTCTGCTTCACTATTCCCTGTTTTGTTCAACCAGTTTATTCCGCTAAAATTAAAGTCACCCATGACATAAATACTGTTAGATCTAGATGCTCTAGATATTTCATCCCATAGATGCTTTGCTTCCATTCTGTCTAAATTTGGTGGCCTATATATTACTCCTATTATAATATTATTAGCTTTTTCGTTTAATTCAATCCAAATAGTTTCTGTGTGTGGCTCTGTTTTGATTCCCTCTTTGAGACTACATTTCAAATTGTCCCTAACATATATGGCTACTCCACCTCCTCGTCTAATATATCTATCTGTGTGAAATAGTTTAAATCCATATATTTGATATTCAGCTAATAGTTCTCTATTTTCTACATTCATCCACGTTTCGGTAAGTGCAATAATATCTATTTTTCTGTGCAGACAAGAGCATTTAATTCGTTAATTTTATTTCTTAGACTTCTACTGTTAGTGTAATATACCCTAAGTGAATTGTTATTTTGCGGACCTTCTCTTTCCCTGATCGTTTTGCCAATTCCTTTCTCCCACAAACACATACTTTTATTACCTCCTTCCTCCAAATCAATTCCCATACCTCTATCTACTAACAGTTTAAACCCAAACAAACACCTCTAACCACTTCTTCTAGCGAGTTCGCAACAGCAACAACCCCAGCTCTCGATAGATGCACCCCATCACGAGCATACATTTCATTTCTTCCATAGAAGTGTTCCCAGTTGTCTATGAAAGATATTGCATTTGATTTGCAATATCTTTCCAGCCGGCAATTGACACCAAGTGCCCTCGATATCCATTCATTTCCCACTCCCTTTCTTGGAAGAATGCCACATATGATCGGGATTCCTCCCTTGCTCCTAACTAACTCTATGGCTGTTTTATACCTCTGAATCAGTTCCTCACTCCTGACTCGACCAACATCATTTCCTCCCACGCTAATGCAAATAATGGGATTGTTCCCATTACCAGCCATAATATCATTCATGTTGTTTATAATATCACCAATGCCAGCTCCGGGATAGCAAACCCTTAACCTGTTCCCCCTATCTCTAGCACAAAACGTTCTATCCAAATACCTTATCTGGGAATCTCCCACAACTAATGTTTGCTTAGGTACTTCCTTTACTTAGTGGTACTGTCCCAGGTGTGGTGGTGGTAGTACCGTCCCAGGTGTGTAGTGGTACCGTCCCAGGTGTGGTGTGGTAGTACCGTCCCAGATGTGTAGTGGTACCATCCCTGTATATGCTAACCATGTGTGTGGGATGGGGGATGCCTTGGCTGGCGATGCAGTAAAAAACATCATACATGAAGGCTTCTATAATATTTACAGTGAGTGCCATTGCAAAGATCTTGTTCACAATCCTAGACATGATTTGTTGCTTTTTTAAAACAAAATACATATATTACGTTTGCGAAAAGACGATGATATGATCACACACAAACAAAAGATATACAAACGCCACATTTTAAAACCGGTTAACATTTCCCTCTCCTAGTCCGAGTTTAGACAACAATACCAATATAAATTGGACATCATATTGCATCAGCTTTATGATATCGGTCTGATTTTCGTGTATACGAAAACCGACCAGTTTATAGAAGCCGAGTCCACAATACTCTGATGGAGG